>JAODTR010055813.1:0-17500 GCA_025399935.1 Amblyopsis rosae
CATGAGAAGTGAGTGCAGGACTTCTTTAGGAGTGCTAAGAAGTGGCGAGGTCGCTTGTCAAGGTACCAAGGTGCATGGTGAAGAGATGTGTCTTGAGTCTCTTTCGGAAGATGGGCAGAGTTTCCGCAGTTCTGACTGTTTCTGAAAGCTCGTTCCACCACTTTGGTACCAAGACGGAGAAAAGGCGAGACTTTGATGAGCGAGTCTTGATGCCTCGTAATTATTAGCTGTATTTCTTTGTTCCGTCTTAAATTCTTTTTACTGATTTGACTTAGTTTCATTGCAGGCGTTGTAAATGGAAGTGGCAGTATTCCCTTAATGAAAGGCCTGTCTTCCCACAGGGCAATTAAGTGTCAAGGAGGGGCAGAGAAAAGCCATCCTTCTCTCTGCCCCAATGCAAAATCAAAATGACTTAAGAACTTTATCCCAATTAATCCAGAGTTTACAGAAATCCTTTATTATGCCACAATTATTTATTTTAATTGATTTAATCCCCTGACACATAAATGTGTGTGTGTGTATGAGAGAGAGCAAGAGAGACTATACTGTAGATCTCACTATAGACTCAGGCAGTACACACACACGCACACGCGTATGTGCTTTGTACTTATAATATACAATACATGATGTTGTTTCAAGTTTGAGAATGAATGTATCACTTTCAAATCGTAGGATTCCCTCTAGGGTCAGAGACCAGACGCATATAAACAGCAGTGTATGTGTATGTGTATGTGTATGTGTATGTGTATGTGTATGTGTATGCAGTCCTGAAAGATATCAGAAGTTCAGGCAGGACATGAGTCACGTTGCTGGGTCAGCTGACAGACCAGCTGATTGCTGCTTTACACACATTGGCCAATAGTTACGGTGTGTTTATCTGCACCTCCTTGTTCCCCTGCTAGCCCGTTAGCTCCCCCTCCTCCCCCTGCACCTCCTTGTTCCCCTGCTAGCCTGTTAGCTCCCTACTCCTCCTCTTCCCCCTTGTTCCCCTGATAGCCCGATAGCTCCCTCCTCCTCCTCCCTGCACCTCCTTGTTCTGCTGTGTTGCTCGTTGTCTGTTCCTCGGGGGGGGGGGGCTCTCCATGTATGTGCATGGAAGGGAGATCCCAGAAGAGAGCCATGCCTCCATACTATCTCACACTATCTCCTTGCACTTCGCTATCTTACCGTTCTGTGTGTGTGTTGGGAGGGCCGCAGAGCGACGCTGTTTTGATTTGAGTTGGCATGAATGACCATACCTTTAACTTAATAAAATATTAATTTGACAAAGTAGTCCTGACTGAAAAGAAGATAATATATTATGATATTTGTGATAAGATACGTGCAGTGCAATCGTGTGCATGCTCACGGGGACATGCTCACATGTCTTGAGCAGGCACACGATTGATTGATTGATTGATTGATTGATTGATTTCATTACTTCTAATGCTTCTGCTGCCTATGAAGGTCAAACACACACACACACCATTTAAGATGTATTAATGGAACAGTTAAGCTGCAGCACACATTCACACACACGCGCATTCACGTGCTCGCACACACACATGCACGCACCTCACACACACACACACACACGTGGATGACTTACAGGTACACACCTCCACGTGCACGCACACACACACACACACATGGTTGACTTACAGGCACACACCTCCACGTGCGCACGCACACACACACACACACACACACACACACACGTGGATGACTTACAGGTACACACCTCCACGTGCGCGCACACACACACACACACACACACACACGCACACACACACACACACACAAGTGCACACAGACGTGCGCGTGTCAGAACAGGAACAGGATGTGGTATCACTGCTAATTTAAATGACCCGGTGCAGCAGGGCCGTTGCCGCGGCGATAAGGTGTTCGCGCGACGAGCTGCCTCAGCACATCCCAGCAGGGTCTGTGTCGCCGGGGCAACGGCTGTGCAGTCAGACGGCTAATCAAGCTTGTCCAGGTGTGGACTGACAGACCATAATATGCACTAGTATGTGTTTGGAGGCTGTACAAGGTCACTGATGTATTTACTGTATTTATGACAAATTACCAGGGAATATATTGTTTGTCTTAGAGAGTGGCCTGGCATATAATGTGTTTTTAAATTGTATGCAATAATAACATTATGATATTATATTAACATTAAGAAATGTACATTTATATGTACATTTATGTGTGCACAACCACACACACACACACACACTATACTGTATTTTAAGTACATTCAAGACATTATCAATATTAAAGTGACACTTTTAAATGTAAGCCTACTCGTGATTCAGCATTACAAAAGTGTTCTCTGTCCTGTACTCCTTCACCTAAGTGCTCCTAGGGGGGAGGACCTTCCTTTCCTCAGGGCTCCAGACTAAGCTTTTCCACTAGTAGCACTGGTGCTCCTTACTGATAATGTTAGGAGCACCAGCACAAACTTTAGGCACACCACTAATCGTCGCGACGCAGCTCGTTATTATTTTTCTGTGTTTCGTCTAGGTCAGATCTTTTCAGTGGGGGGGGGGGGGGGGGGGTTTTTGCACCTGGGGGGTGCTTGTGTAGCCGCGCTCCGTCTGACAATTTTCTAAGATGATACTCTATAGTCTGTAAACCCTCTTTTCATAGCCACCCTGCTGGCAGACCAATCACGGTGGGTTAGTGATATGACCGCAAGCGTGTTTTGAAATGGTGGTAGAGCTAGACGAGGTGATCAACAACAGCTGTAGCAACACCTGTTGGTTAAACGCTGTCCAATAGTAACCATAGGTCAGAGGTCTCTACGCCCAGTAGAAGGAAACAACTGTTAACACTGTGTTTTGGCACTGTGCTTTGCTTCACAATGCTTTTCAATGTGAGGTGGCATCGATACTGTTTTGATTTGAGCTTGAAGTTAGCAAGAACCTTTGAACCCTGCCTTTGCGGGCAAGGAGGAGAGGAAACTGCAAACCAGGCGCATAATTGAGTAAGGTGTCTTTTCTAATCTTGTCACTGACACACCATCGCGGCGTGGATTACATAAAAACCTTTTTAAGTTATTCAGTTGGACAAATCCACCTCCGATTTACCAGTGGCTCCGCTGCCACCGAATAGAATCTATTGGGAACATTATTCGAACATTATTCGTACTGAGTCTGGCCCACCAACGATGGATGTGGGCATGTGAAGGTCACAGCCAATAGGAAGGTAACAAGAAAGGGAATATTATTTTACATTCACATCATTTCACTTCATTGAAATTAACATTGTTCAATAGTTATTCACCAAATTGACATTTCTGGTTGCCCATCATGAGTCTCTCACGATCAAGTTACTACGTTGTTATGTAGTGAAGGAATCTCTTTGTTGATCAGACTTGCACTGAGGTGACTGTCAGTCCTCCCAACCAATGACATGGCCCCAAATATGCCCGTAGTTCACCTCTAAAAGGACATTTGCTCATGCTAGAAACAACTTTTTCTATTTTCCTCCCTAACAAGAAAAACCACAGCAGACATAATACAGGATCAGCGCACAGCACATTATTTAAGTCATTTTAAATATTTGCTCATTTTGAACAAATTGGTCATGACCTAAACATCACTAATAGCAATGCTAATAGCGCCAAAGCAAGGCTGGAGAAAGGGTCTTTATCTGAACCTCAATGGATGCTAAGTGTGAAAGACCTCAACTCCACACTGAGGTGAGATGTTGGCCGGCTCTCTCGCCCCACACCGGCCCAACAGATAATGAGCGTGTAATCATGTCACAAAGCAATGCGTCTTTGTGGCACTCCAGACATTACCTCCGCAAGCTGGGAGAGATAATTGGTGCTTATGAATACATTGCCATGGCAGCAGGACACGCAAAAAAAACTCTTTTATCATAATGTGAACAATAATAAAAAAATAATAATAAAAAAAAAAAGGTTTTGCAAGATAATCTCATGACCACAGTCTTCCCTGAAATTTGCAGTGTGGAGAGTGTAACAATATATTAATAACTAAGAAACTTTTTAAGGGTTTGTGTTAAAATGTCGTCAGCCACTCAAACAAGTGGACTGGGCATTTTTTGCGATTGGACATTAGGTTTTTTGCAAAGCCCCAAAAGCATTTATATGCAGTGGGAGGAGGGCAATGCGGCCAATTTGCAGCCATTAATTATCATTTGGTTAAAAAGTCATTAATGTTTAATTGTCAAAACCGTGGTAAGTAGAATAGCCTGCTGGCTTGTTACTTCACCTATATCTTGTTGTCAGGCAGCTAATGTCTATTACACAGTATGCTGTATTTGAAAAATGGCATGTTGCTGATAATCTGGGACTGTTGTGTTTATGCAACATGAGCAGTCATGTTTATACAGTCACCATGGTTGGCTTACCAGTGGCACGTTGTAGGTGTTGACGTCACTAATGACATCCAGCTAATTGCCTTTAATATCGGTCCACTTCTGTGAAAGTACCCATAATCCCTAGTTACTTCTGCACAGCGCCTGGAAGGAGAATAGAAACAGTAGTGGCTCCATATGGTCTTTCTGATTGGTTGAATGTCTGCCAACATGTAAAATGCATTTTGGGCGGACACAGGCCTTTAAACCCTCACTCACACACACACACAGACATGGGGATAGTGAGCGATGCAGTCATTTAGATGAGCCAGCCCAGCTCTGTATGCACATGTGAATCCACGGTTCTGCTTTACTGTGCACTAACTGTCACATTGTTTACAAGCCGGCTCTCGTGGCACTCGTCTCTTAATCCCTTCTCCGTGTCCAGCACTGTCATGCTCACTGCCTTGACTTTGATGATAAAAGGCTGCATGGGCTCACTTTCTCTGGGAGATCCAGGGATACTAGTCGTCTGTCTGGGCTATAATAAGGCCATAATGATGTTTATGACTAGGTAAAATCTCTCTCTCCGGGGCGAACCTGAGAAAAAGATTGTCGCCGTTTGAGGGGAAACGCGGGAGGTGTTTTTTTGATTTGAGAGACTTGAGTTCATCCCCAAGTTGATTGAGAACAGGGGATTTTGAAAGGGATCAGAGGATTATAAACTACACATATATATACACACACACACGCTGGCAAGCAAAAATGGCAAATAGCTTTTTCAGAAAGCTGCACAACATACAAACCACTCTTAGTTTTTAATAATGTACTATTGAATAATGAACTGGAACTCTTTTCCAAATTAGCTTTCTTGCTTTATGGATAAAACAGAAGATATCCATTCATTGAAGAAGCACCCAATACCCTGGCATCAAATATTTAGTATGGATGCTATTTTGGTAAATATGCACATTCACAACAGAAAATGTGACAATCGGTGCGAACAGTGGTTAATTCATTTTAACTTCTTTAAAATGTTAGTGTACTAGGATAATGCGATTCGTATGCTATAACTAATTTTTAAAACAGACCCGAGATGGCGTAACGGATCCCAACAGCTTCATAAACCGTGCCTGCTATAGTTTTCCTGCATTTGAATGCATGTTCTTTGCGCTGCTGATTTAGTCTGTTTGGTGCGAATGCCTCTAAAACGTTGCTTCTGTCATAACAGGCATAGTTTAACTTGAGCACTCGCTCACTTCCGACCTGTCGAGCCATGAGAGGGGAATGTTGCCTGAGGCCAAGCTCACAGTAGCCGTCAAATGTAGAAGGCTGCTGTGGAGATTATGATGGTGGATTGCGTTCCTTGACCCAGGTTTCCCTCTTCATCATCATATGTCTGTCCAGATTCTACCTCCTGTGTGGGGCTGAGGTCCATCGCAGGGTCACTGCTCACACACATGCAGTATACTCTCTCTCTCTTATCTCTCTCTCTCTCTCTCACACACACACACACACACACACAGAGAGCTCTAGTTAATTCAGAGACTCATGTATATAACCTCAATGTGCTTCCAGGCAGAGAGGTTAAATATTTGTATCACCCCCTTCCCCCGAACAGTCTCTCCGCTCCTCCAACCTCCACCCAGAGAAGACTTTTGGGCGGGAATATAGTTCCTCTCAGGTGTGCCATGTCAGCCACATAACCACACTGCCACCTTCTGTCACAGCAGGGGGTTTAACTGAACACACAGGGTGGTGTGCCGTTTCCATCTGGTGGCGTAATGCGGTCGTTGCAGGCTAAGTTGAATAATGTCGGCCTCCAAAAAAAAATAAAAAAAGGAAAAAATAAAAAGATTGCGCTGCTATTTCATGCACCATTAACATGCATCAAATACTGACAATAAGGATTAATTGGGTTTTAAATGAACACAGTTAGCAATTTGTTCCAGAGATGGAGGGGAATAATTGATGTGTTCAGTCCCACAAATTAAAAATGTTATTTTGCCATGCATTTCTCATCAGCCTTGACCGTGTCCTGACGTTAACCTGAAACCTCCCCAAACGAATCCTCAAAACTCGACCCTGTCAATATAGGCAAAGATTGTATAAGTAAACAAAGATGGAGCCAAAGACATTTTACTGTCGAGGACGTAAGCAGCGCCCGGACAGATAAATCTACCAGGCATGCCCGGAAATAAAGTGAATTTACTTCAAAACAGTTTGCTGCAGAAATAACATTGTGGCCTCAGATGCATTGTATGTATTTGGGAATGAATGTAATGTACTCAAAATACCCAATAACGCCCCCAGAGATAAATTATGGGCAATATTGTGGTGAAATGGGGTATCACCTCATTGACTTGTAGGTCATTCTGGTCTGCATAAAGGGTGAAAGGTCACCTCCCTCCTTTCGAAAATGAAATGTGAGAGTGCCGTCCATTGGAATCTCTCTGTTCAATTATATAATCTGTGATATAGGTGTGTTCACAGACCGTTGCCACTCCGTTTTCCAATGAGACACAATGCTGGTTATTTTTGTGAGAAGTTATAAAAGCCAAGGTTCAAAGTTCAAATAGGACAACATTTGAATGTATAGGTAAAATATTGCATTACATGCATGTACCATGTGGTTATGTCAAATAAAACCCTGTTTTAGGGTTTTAGACCTGCCCACAATTCACCCTAATATGACACGCCACAGTCCATCTCAGGAGCCGTCCATCGAAACAGTTTGAATTTTCAAATACCTGGCAGTTGATTGAGTGGATCATCTGTCTGACAAGTTGTTTTCAAGTAGCTTTTGTTGTCGTCACACCTGAACCACGCTCGGAGCTATCAGTACGACTCTGATTGGTAAGTTCAGTTGTTTCTCAGACACAAGAAGCAATGATTTCAAGCTCTCCAGAGTTCAATATCTCACTGCAAAGTGCAACTGAGGGTTAAACTATGGTGAGACCATCCTGATCTCGCCAGGCTAGTTTCACCCTACATTATTCTCAAAACCAGAACAAATCAGAGAGAAGCTTGTCAACTTGCTTACATTTCAGCCTGTATTATCCTCAATTGAACCAATCAGATAGAAGCTTGTCAGTCCCTCCCTACATCAACAAAGCAGAAGGTCAGGGAGATGTCAATCAACATGCCCACACACTGGAAGAGAGTTGTCTTTCTGTCAGTCTACAATGATGCAACACACTAATGAATTAGGTGTGTGAATGTCCTGTCGTGTGTAACTGTGCTGCACATTCTGAAAACCAAAACCTCTTCATTTCCACCTCCTGTCTCCTCATCATTTCAAGAATCACAAGATATATAAATATATAAATAAATAAAATATTGGACAGAGCACAACAGACTTGAGACATTTGATGTGAAACAGTTCATATTACAAATTAATCAAGTCCTATCAGACAACCTCTTCGTCTATCTCATCTCTGTCTGAGTACTAATGGATTGAGGCTAGTTTCATAGAATCCCAAACGATTTGTCAAAGTTATTTAATTTTTTAATTTTTGAGAGTTCTCATCTGTATAACCACCATGTTTCTGAAAACCATTAACTTCCAGGCAGGAGGCCGAGGCGTTAATGTCAAACTTCCAAGTTTCTGTGTAGATTTCTCCGGTTATTTTGGCACATGGTTTCCTGTGGAGATGATTGGGACAGAGGCACGCAGGGTTTGATGCAGATAGTTCTCTTAATAATATGACTCAGAAGTGACCTCAGTTCACACAAGCTGGATGTAGACATGCTTGGCACAGCAGGCTGCCAGAGTACAGTCGATATGCTAACCCCACAGCCTCTGAGCCCACACAGAAGCTGAGATGAATCATTCCTAGTTGGGTGCATGGCAGGCAGGAATGCCGATCTATCTACACTACTTAACATGTACTTGTTAGAGCTACTGTATATGTTTGAATTTCCCCCAGTGACATTTTTTTTAGTTGGACAACATTCTCAAAAGACTTGTTATCAATGTGATCAACGGAATATTACCCTATGGAAAGATGGCAGCAAGACCTGCCTATAATGCACTGTATGTGTCTGAGACCTGACCAAGTTTCATTGCAGATGGTTTTTATCCAAAGTACTGATATGAAGCATGTATTGGTTTGCTCAAGGATGCTTACAGACTAAACATGCAGGGATTGATCCAGTGACCTTAAGGCTGGGAATTGGGTGTAACGGCTAGTTTATACCTTGTCAATTTCATGGACATGGAAACCGGCCTGTAAACTACAAGGATACACTGACTAAGACAAGACAAACAGGCAGAAAGACAGTGGAGCTTGTGTGTGGATATATAGAAGTGATATGTTAAAACAACTAATCTAAATCTTTAACAGAAAGATGAGGAGGAACACACATATAAAAGAGCCTTCTGGGGAGCGAGGAGTGGAGGGCTATTGCTTGTGAGGAAAGGGTGAACATGTCCGCCAGCAGTGTGTAACTGTGTGTGTCCTCCATGGTTTCACTGGATTGACACCGCCTTTGTGTCAGAGTGAAGCGCCCTGGGAGCGTGGGCGACTTGAGACTCTGCTCACGATCTTGGTCACACGCACACACGCGCACGCCCACGCGCACAAATAATGGCCTAGTTTTAATGCCCTGGATGTTGTGAGAAGGATGGAATTTGAAAGATTGGACTTAACCAGGACCCAGATGACTGCACGCACGCACCAACGCACGCACACGCGTCCGTGCACACATGCATGCACGCGTTTGTATTATTTAAACCGTTGAACAAGAAACGGTCCCATGTGAAGTAGAATAAATAGATAGGCACATTATTAGTAATGTGGCTTTGGTGTAAGTTGGTTCTATAAAGCATCTGTATTCCTATACTGTGTGTGTGTATCCTGAAATACAGAATGAGTGTGAAAGTGTTATTAACACACTTCTCATCCAAAGTGAAGCTTGATAACCCCACCTAGTGACAACATTGTAAAATGCACTCAATCTGGAACATATCTAAACTGTATAGACGGTTTCCAGTTGACAACAAAAACAAACGTTTCTGGACAGTTACTTCCGCCAGACCGCCACAAACAACATTTAGCTGTCATTTAGACATGGTTGGTTTGGCTACAGCCTGTCCCGCAGTATAAATCCAGTCATTTGTCAAATATTGGTCAGACACTTTTAACGAACAAAATTAATCAGTTCAAATGAATTACATTAGGTAGCTAATTAAATGGATGTCTAGCCCCTAGTCATTTTATTGGAATGCCAATTGAAGAAAATAACTGTTACCTAGACAACATTAAATGGATAGGCTCCCACTAGTATACATTCAAGAAGTTATTACAGACTGTCACGTAACTGTATGTGCAAACATTATGCATTATTATTTGCAATAACGTATTATTGTTTAATCTTCCTATATTGCATGTAGGCCTACTTTATGTGTATTCCCTGCCTTAATATCAGCTGTAGTTTATTTTGTATTGCATCTAACTTCTTGGCTTGAATTGACTATGCAGTCTACTACACTAGATTCCATTCAAATTAAATAATAAATTCAATGCGTGTATTGAAGGCTACTGTGTCAGAAAACACAAATATGCAATAGACATAGTGTTGTGGCAGGTACACTATGATTATTAACAGATGCATATATATTTAACAAATGCATATCGTCAGACTGTTCAACTGATGGGTTCTGAGATTGTATTCAATAGATCATATTCATTTGATGCCAAGTGGGTCCTGCTCAGGTGTCCTTACATTAATCAGATATGTCTGTCTAACATAACCAACAACATTAGCAAACATTAGGAAGAAGATGGGAGATGATGGAAATGTTTTAAATGTATCTTACTGTAGACTTCAGACAACAAATGAAGTGGATTTTCATAGTCGAGCACAGATTTGAATCCCTTACTGTAATTTGGACAAACTGAAATTTAATCATCCACCAGCAACAGGATTTGCATCGCTCAAACGGTGTCTGGTAAAAGGCTTAACCTCGAGTTCAACATATTGTTTTTCGAAGATACGGTTGATAAAGCCGGTTAGCAAACTGTAACATGACCAGAGGATACCGCTGTTCTCATGCAGAGAAAGGTATGTGAGGCCTTCATATTGTACAAAAAAATAATATATATATATACTTTATTATATACTGTAGGCTACTTCAACTTTGTTGGATGATTTAATTATATATGTATGTGGTAGTAGACAAAATGCTGTAACTATTCTGATATAATATTGGTTGCTTACAATTGCTAGTGTATGACCTGTCCAACTAATGACACATGTACGGTATGAGAGATGTGAGGCCTCCATTTTGTTCTAAGTGAATGCATACTGTACAGGCTATGCTTACGCAGGGTTGGGAAGTAAATGATTACATGTAATTAGTTACTAGTAATCTGATTACAAAAAAAATAACAGTAATCCATTACAGTTACCAGCTAAAATAGTGGAATCAGATTACAGGTATTTCTTAAAAATGTGATGATTATTAGCACTAATAATAATCAAGTTTGCAGAAATAAAATCCATAAAACAACCAGTTTAAAAACCTACCCAACCCTGTGTATACGTTTGTTAAAGAGTGCCATGCCCCTCTCTCTGTTTTCTCAGTGGTGATCCGTGGTAGCCGTCTCTTATTTCCGCATTTCAGATTGTGCACCAACTACAACAAACACAAAACCAATGTCAGTCTGCTCATCCGTTTAACTTTCACTCTGTTTGTCGTCAGTACAATAGAACAATGTGCCAGTAAACGCAAACCCGATAATAAACACTTTTCACCCTTTATGCACACCAGAACAACACAGCGTTCCATGCAAGTCATTTGGGAGGTACACGGATTTCACTACAATATTGCCCATTATTTCTCTCTGGAGGGCGTTAATAGGTATTTTGAGTACAGTATATAACATCCTACGAGCAATCTGTTTTGGGGTGAAATTATTTTGTTTCAGGCCTGCATGGTAGATGTCTGTCTGGGAGCTGCTTACGTCAGCCTCCACAGCAAAAACACATATGACACGCCCACTTAAGAGACTATAAGCATTCCACGTTTGCTCCATTGAAATGCATTACAACGCTCCATCTTTGTGTAATAATAAAAATATGTTGTCATACCTCTGGCACAGCACCAGGTAAAATGCAGTTGATATAAAATTGCATTTTCTAGAGATGACAGGTTACAGAACAGTGTGAGTAATACCAAAGGCCCCAATCGCACAGAGGCGCAACGCTACAAATGCGTCACTAGCAATATCATTGATTTCCTATGGTGTGCGTGTGGTGTACAGCGTGCCTAGACGTGCATAATGTGGGAAAATGTATTTATGTCCTGTCTTTTACCAGTACATCTTGTTACGGCCTGGGTCCAGGGCCGTAAACCAAACAAACCAAACTCTTAACTAGCAAACAGAATAACACAGAATGAGGTGTGAATGTCTGTAGGTGTCTGTACTGAATATATGTGGTGCGTGTTGCATGCTGACCAAACTAAGAAACTAACCGAACCAAACAACAGCATGTGTGGTGCCAGGAGAGTCACACAGGCAGTGTGCTGCAACACACCTATATAAGTGACCTGCCCAGGTGCCCTTAATTAGCATAATTAGGGCCTATACAGCCAATAAGGACCAAAGGCCTGCTAAAACAAAGCAGGGCCGTCACAGTCTTGTATAGCATTATGACAACTTACTTTATATTAGATATGTATGTGACCCAATGACCTGTGCTCTCCCCTCATGTGAGAACTTCCACGAATGCCCATCTGTTGAGCTGTCCTTACCTTGGCGTTGTTATGTTAAGTTGTAAACCCTGCATGCGGCTATTACCTTTATCCAATTGTATCCTGACTGGTTACCAGACCCTTTGTTGTCATGGTGAACTCTTTGTTGTTCTAAAGACACCCCTCTCTCTTCTGTTACGGTATTAATATCTGTAGCTGCCTCATCTAAGGCAGAGGCATCTTACATTGCATGCTAATGTTTATTCTCCATGGCCATGTTTAAATTAAATATATTCATGAAGACAACAATGACTCATGGCTGAGTTATTGTTATATCACGCATAAAACTTAAAACAATCTCAATGTTTCAGAGCAATGTGCAGAATTTGCACTGCTCGTCAAGTGTCATGTTTGGTCCAGGCAGCCAATCTCTTTGGTCCAGGCAGCCAATCACTGTGTGATCGGGGCCGTATCAATGCGCCTTTGAAGTGGGCACGTCTATGTTGACACGTCCTTGTGTGATCGGGGCCTAATGACCTCTAGTTCCACCTCGTGTTCCTGATTAGACCCCTGTTAGATGAACCGAACATGGGTCAAAACTCTAAACACAGAACCGAACAGAAGTCACAGTAGAAAAATAAATGGGTACGGGATTGTATAGGCGTTAGCTACCCTACCACATATGTAGGCCTATAATAAATATATAATATGCAAACATATAAAGGATATATAGAAATATTGGAGGAGGAAACTGTATTGTAGACTAGACGGAGAGGAAATATTGCCTAGTATACCTTTAACACCCTGATGTAAGGTGATAACCAATAGTACATTAAGTTCTGTTTATTTTCATATTTCTCCTCTAAATACTTTTTTGCATACCATACTTTGTTAATGCAGTTAGATCATTTAACAGACCCTATAGCCGTTATTAAAAGCCACTGGGTGTATTGTTACAAGAACTAAGGAGCGGGGTAGCTAAATGATGTCCTTTTAACGGTAGTGTTATATTATGGCAAAACTCCATTTACCAAAGCACTGGCATATGAACTAGATTTGGTCATTGGATAATGTTCATCTTAATTAACTGTGTCTTGACATGTCGTCAGCTATTTTATCTTTTTAATCCCACAATATGTTTATACCTGTAGGGTCACACATTATTGCATTATTACTTAATTACTTATCACTTATCTTAATATAATTCAATTAGCAATTTAATTAGGATAAATATGATTAGACTTTGGTTAGGATAATTATTTTAATAACAGACCACACACTTTCATGTGTGCAGACTGTTTTACAATCACCTCATTAAAGGTGTAGACAGTCATTCTGCAGAACGCGTGTTGATATTTGTCCTCAATCGAAACAAAAACACTTCAATGCCATCAGAAGCCTTGCCCCACATATTGTAAACACATTTCTGAGGCTAGAATGTTGTTGTTGTGTGGTGTTCACATGTGCAGAGCCAGGGCTGTGTACAAACACCAGATTATAATTTTAATGAGAGTAGAATTTGACAGAAAGTGTATTATCTTACAATCACTCACTCTACCTTTAAGCCTGTCTGTAAGCCACGTGCGAGAGGAACTGGAAACTAACCGGCCACCAGCAAGTCAAAGTAGTAGGGCTTGCCCCAAATAATAGATTATTCAGGTATTTGTTTGTTGGGTACGTATTCGATTTTAAATATTGGGATTTCAGTTTTCATTTTTTCACAATATACATGCATGTTTTCACATTAGTCTCTACTGTCTCCATATACATCCACATGTAAAAAATGTAATTGCCTGCCCTGCACTGTGTCATCAACACGATCAATAGCAATTGGCTCTGTCTGAAATAAGAGAGCGGGGCTTTTCATTCAACACACACCCTTATTGGCTAATATGCTATGAGTCTTCATAGGTGAGTGGTTGACTCAAAGTTAAAAGCGTCGATTACTTGCTGTTGTACAGTTATGTGCTATTGAAAACCTGCAAACGGTCCTCCCGTCCGCTTTGATTATCAACCGGTTATGAAACATTAATTATAGTTGTGTGTTTGTAATGGTATTTTTGAGGACGAATATTTGAACTCAGAAAATACTCATAAAAACCATCAAGTATTCGAAGCCTCTAAAATCGTATTCGGGACAGCCCATAAAAGTAGACATTAGCTGGATAGGACCATAGCAATGACGGGCGCCGGAATTAATCACCCTGTCGACGGCCGTCTGTTTGACTTTATGGGCTCGAAAACTAGTGTTTTCTCCGACAGTTGATTGTTATTGTGAAAGAGGAAATGATGTCACACGGACCCGTAACCCCCGGAGACGGCACTCGAGCCACAGCGTCACATTCAATTAATCAATCTGATTGCAGACGCACGCAGATCACCAACAAAGAGGGAGGGGGAGGGGCATCCAGTGAGCAGATGGTCGCAGTGAAGTCCTCGTCAGCAGGCCGTTACGGAGGGCTGCCACACGGGGGCACTGTTGAGCAAGGAAAATACCAGAGCTCCTGTATGCAGCTAGAGAGAGAGAGAGAGAGAGAAACTGGTGGATATAAGGAGGTGCAGGGAGAGGTGGGGGAGAAGGGGAGAGAGATAAATAGATAAGGAAAGAAAATACTCAGAGGAACAGATGGACCTAACCAAGGCATGAGGGGCGGAGGTATACGTATAATTGGCCATCCCGCGGCGTTAATGACTGAAGTCAGCACCTGCTGCTGTCCTGGTCTCTGGCATTCCTGCACACTACTAGAGAGAGAGAGAGAGAGAGAGAGAGGGAGGGAGAGATGGTGAGATGGAGAGGGAGAGAGAGGGTGAGAGAGAGAGAGAGAGAGAGACTTTGTAAATACAAGTGTATTCAGCGTGTGTGTCTGTTGCTCCTTTCAACAAGCAGATGTTTGAATCCTAGCGCACACATACACACTCACACACGCACACGTTGTGGCTATAAGACACACTGCTGGGAAGACCAGAGAGGAACACGGTATTCGCACATACGTGTGCACACACACACACACAGGGCCTGTCAATTAGAAGTCAGTGCACAGTGAGATGGGTTGTGTAACAGAACAGATCTGTTGTCAGACTAGCAGAACCCACCCTGGCTGCCCCATCTTAAGGCATGCCGAGGAATGATGCAGCAAAATCGCAACGACTGCAACGCGCACACACATGCACGCACACGCACGCGCCCAGACGTAGATGAATCATTTATTTATGTCTGCATACATCAGCAGGGGTGTGGAGCTGAATAGAAAAGACGTAGAGGAGAGGATTCTGGGGGAAGCTGTCAGCCGCGTAGCGTTGCAAATAAGGCAGAGAACACACACACACACACATGCCTGTCAGGTCTGGTTGACGCTAGCCATTATCTGGCTAACTGCTTGGCTCTGTGTGGTGATGAACCTGCTGCGGAAAGAAGGAAGAAATTACACACAAAAAAAAACACTTTCTGGCTTGTGTGCGTAACCTAGGAAATGACTTAAAGGTGCAGTGTCAGATTTGGAGTATATTGTTAATAGGGATTTTGGACCCCCAAATGTTTACCTGCAGGTTTTTTGCTTTTGAAAGAAAGAGACAATTGTCCATAACCGAGTACTGTAACTCTGAATATTAGAGGTTTAAGCCAAAGCAACTGTATTTATGTAACAAATACAATAATAAAATAAATGAGTAAATAGGGGAAAGAGGATTTATGTGCAAATTGTGAGTTTATAGTGTTTGAATCGGTTTAACTTACAGAAATCACTTGAATTGTTGAGCAGCAGATGGCGTCTCCTGTTGCCGTAGTAACTCTCTGTTTGAGCTATAAACCGCATCACTTCCTGTTGACCAGCGTGTCACTTCCTGTTGACCAGCGTGTTTTCTTCCAGTACAGAGACACAAGTGCTTTTTATAAGATACTGTATAATGCGGAACTGGTTTGTCAGTTGCTTTTCAACAGTTAAAGATGGGTATAGTGAATATATTATTTTACATTTTCCATAATCGGCATGTTGTTTTCTTTTTGCTAATGCATTATTAAATCCAGTTCCTCTGCACCGTCCTATAGAAATGATATACAGGACGGTGATGTATTCTACAGATACAGTTGGGCTGCGTATCGGAATGAGGGTCGTCGGTTGTAAGTAACAAGCCGTCTCGGAGCGGAAGCGTGGCGCTGACCTTGCCACGCCGGGGAGCCCGGGGGCTTCTGAGCAGGCAGTTGCACACAGTTTGGAAAGAGACAAATGAGTTCTGGGGGAGAGGGAAGAGAAGAAAAGCTCCATTACTTTGCTGATAACGGTCAAGTTGGTCCCCGGCTCAATGTCGTGAGCGGGTAAATGTGGTGGGATTACACTCTCTTATGTGCGACGGATAACCCCGCCACCTGACGCGATGACAGTGACTCACACACTATTTGTGATGGAATCTTCTTGGCTTGCTAGGCAGTGTGTGGAGCATAACCAGAGTAGAATAGAGGGTCAGCGTGACATTTGGATTTGGAGATGTGCTCGTGATGTAGTAATCACGTGGAATGTAAGTAATAAGCAAGTAAATATGGCCTCTGGAGTCAAATGGACGTCGATACGTCGGTATTTCTCTCTCTCTTTCTCCCATCTCCTTCTCCCCTGATCACATAGTGTGTTTAGTAGTATGCACACTACACTTGCAGCCTTTTTGCTCTCATTCTCTGTCTAATGTTCTCATTCTTCACATTGCACTGCATTGATAACAGCACTGTATGTTATAAGACAGTTGTGTAGCAACAGTAGTGTAGCAACAAGCAACAAGTATACAAATACAGTCAGATTGATCAAAGCGAGCCAGGGAGCGGGGATGAAATATGCAATAAACTTCTTTTTTTAATTGGTATTTGTAGTGTGGGCAAGCTGCGTGTACGGTCATCCCATTGCACTATATATGTGTCTGTAAAGACGCTTAAAAATGAGAGGCAGAAAACAGACTGCAGACAGTAAATAGTCTTCTCTCTTCGAGCAATGTGAAGCGGGCTGGAGTCCTTGTTGTCTTACATGACTCAATGTATTACTGTGTCAAGGAGAACCACAGCACACATGCCCTCGAACAGCTGTCGAGTCTCTATAGTAACGAACACTGTGTGATGGGGTTTACTGTCAGTAAACATTAACTGCAGTGGTTACACAACTTACACAACCAACCAATGTAAAAACTCAAAAAATCATAACGCACACCATTGTAATCAACTATTTACCTGGTAATATGCTCAACTTCCGCCCCCACAAGGCGCTAGTCATTACCTGCTCCTGTGTGTGTGTGTTGAACACAGCAGTAGGTGTGTGTGTGTAGAGCGTGGCAGAGAAGCCCCCCTTCTGAGCTGGACGCAGCAATCGGGTCAAGGAGTGGAGACAGGAGGGCAAGACAGGTCCTGTAGGACAGAGAGAGACAGTTTAGAGAGAGACGGGTCCTGTAGGACAGAGAGAGAGACAGGTTAGAGAGAGACGGGTCCTGTAGGACAGAGAGAGAGACAGGTTAGAGAGA
>JAODTR010055824.1:0-17499 GCA_025399935.1 Amblyopsis rosae
TCCAGAGTAGAATAGAGTCCATCCCCTATCCAGGAGAATGGTTCCAGAACCAAGACTGTGCGTAGAGGTAAGCCCCAATAACTACATTAGATTAATATAGGATATTGTTCAGAAACCTTAAACGGATTATAAATAGGCTGCTTAAATAATGTGTTGATTTACTTAACCTAATCAGTGGGGTCAGTGATCAGTCATATCATACAAAACATTAACGTTACGTCTGCTTAGTAGATACATGGCTGGTTATCAAAACGTTACACCGTTCCTACACAGGGCTGTGTGACCAAGCTGCTGTGTTGTTGATACAAACAACAATGAACTACATTCTGTTTATTCGCCTGTATCCTTTACTGTAGTCTGGACAGCGAGGCAGAATTAATGCGCAATATTAACAAATTGAAAACATTGTTAAAATTTAACCATATTTGGTCCAAAACCCATAAAACTATGTTCAAACCGCATTTGAGTAGCCTGCATCGGTACTAGCAGTAAAACAGTGGTAGCCTCATGTCAACACAGCTACGTGGAAGTCGGGGCGGGGTGGGCAGTGACATGTTCAATTTAAAGCAACAGTTATCTAAAGAGTTGTTGTATGATGTGCTATTCCACATAAACTCGTCTACATTGCATTGAGAAGTCAAGGAATTGTGTCAACAAGTGAAATACTGCACTTGCTAAAAAAGTTTATCATAGACATGTACGTACAATAGTTTGTCAAGCAGATGCTGTACAACTTAAACTCAGTCTCTAAAAGACTGAGGCATATCTATTGTATCTTAGCCTAATAGCCTTTGAGTCTAGGCTATAGAGAAATTGTATCAATACAGAGAGACGTGCTATATATATATAATATATATATATATATATATAATATATATATACTGCATATACTTTAGTTAGTATTGCATATTATTGAAAGCCAGGGTATAAGAGAGAGAGAGAGAGGACAAGGTGGAATAGTAATCACAACCTAGCCTATTGCATTGAATTCATAGAGCCTAAAACAAAAAGCCTATTGCAAATATTTCTGTGCGTTGTTTATAACTCAGTCAGCATGCTGCTTTGTGCAATTTATTGCGGTGGTGAGCTTACTCAACCCCTACAGGTCGGCCCGCACATCACAAGGGCATGCCACAATTAGACAGCATGGGAAACGTTCATTCCACTGGTTCCACTGAGCGTGATCTGTTCACTTTGGCATTAATCTGCTCACATCGCAATGACCGCTGTTTCCTGTGACAGAATGGTCAAGCAGCAGTAGCTTAAAGATAAGGGAGTGTCAGACTGCTTAGATATCGGGTGTGAGGTGACAGAAGACGTTTGCCCAGCTGTTGCTTACTGAGGTTCAGGAAAACGCCTGCGGTTTGCTTCTGAACACACACAGATACAGAGCACAGAGCGTGGGGCCAGGACCGGGGAAAGACCGGTGGTCTGGCTGGAACAACAGAGCCAAGATCCCATCAGGATCCCACCAGCTGATGCCGTTCTGCCATCCTCTTCACGCATTTAGCCAGATGTTAGCATCCAAGACAGGCGATGAAAGTTACCATTTAACACGCTGGTGTACGGACCAGGATGTTCACACATATGTGCGCGCACACACACATACCCACACACATTCAGGCTCTGGCGTTCCCATCATGAAGAGTTCTCTGTGACAGCCAAGGCATTTCAGAGGCAGCGATACAGTAATTCCTCGGAGGACGCAAATCATCCGCCCCTGCAGTCATTCCACTGTTGCATGCAGCTGCAAGACAGATCTGTGACCCGAGACACATTTCTCACATCGCCGCGGCCCAGTTGCAAACTGCGAAGACAGGCCAAGCCCCTGTTAGCTCATACGTTTCTCACAAGTGAGCTTATGAATAATAGTCACATGTTCTCTGACAGTAGCCTTCACTAACACTGAAAAATGGGCTTATTGATTTGTCTGATCAATCACATAGCATGTAATGTCCTTCCTCTGCTACTTAAACACTAATGAAAACCAAACTCCTTGACCTCCCTCCAACCATCCTCTAGTTCCCCATAAAACTGGAAGGAGGCAGGAGGTTGTTGCTAGCAGTTGCAACATAGAGTTCTTCCTGCCTGTTGTAACTATGTTACAAATTTATTATTTGAATGTATCTGTCGAAGTTGATATTCAAATGTTTTTCTTTTATGTCATATTGTGGAGTGCAACAATGGAAACATTGGCCAGCGGGAACATATAAGGTAAAACACTATCACATGCTCATAGTCCATAACAGTGAGCTCTCCCCCGCAGAGCAAAACTAACAAAACATGTTGTAAACATGCAGCAAGCATTAAGTGGATGAAAGCTTGATACAAGTTGATCCGTGGTTATAGAGAGAGAACCACCAAGGCGCTGCCAAGCACCAATACACCCCCACACACATACAGTACACACACAAACTTCCTTTACTTGATTAACATCTGTGGCATGCACAGAGATAGTATTAAGACCGATCCATTACACCAACATCCACCAATAAAAGTTAAACACACACCAACATTAATATATTGTGACCATGCAATACAATATACAATAAATAACTAGTAAAGCACATGTAGAATTTGACTAATTGATTTAAAGAATAAGTTGCTGGGAGTGTGCATTGATGAAACCATTTTTTTCCCACACATTACTGGGTATACCCAGATAGATAGAAAACCCAGAAAGGTATTGTTCGTTTGTGTGTACTTGAATGCAGTGCATGTGATTTGAGAAACTGTCACTTTTGACACTAAGCCTAAGCTTGGGCCCCTGCTGAATAAAGGGATTGATGACTGGGGCCCTTCTTTCGTCAACATGGTTTATTCCAATGTGATTGGACAGGTAGGATGTGGAGGGAGGCCCTTCAGTCAACAGAAACACTCTGATGAACCATATTCTAAAGTTTTCTTCCGTCACCAGGACTTTGTATGCACACAGCAGTCAAAACTAGGAAAACATTGTTTCCAGATCAGCTGGTGTGTATCAAGGGGCCAGCTGGTGAAAACTGAGGAACAGAGGAAGACCACATTACATGACTCGTCTTGTCAGCACCCCCAGGTCATTCATTAATTCCCTGTCTCCCACATTAGGACCATGCCATGCGTTTTCCAATACCATAGTGGACAGGCAACATCTGTACACATATAATTCCATACCAGCCATAATACCCATACCCATTGAAAGGTACACACCTGAATTGTATTAAAGCACCCTTAGTCTCACATCCCATAATACAGCGTATCAGAGACACGAATGGGCTCATTGCGTATATACACGAGAGAGGAGTAGATGGGTAACAGCCGCTAACAAATCTGGTCCGAGAAGAGCATTTAACTCCGATACTGGACACATATTAAAGGTGGTGTCAGGGATAGTGTTGATGATTTCGATCGAAACAAAAACACCTCTCCACCTTCAGTGCTACAGGGTTCTCCCTCAGAAGTGCCGCCCCACACACTGGAAAGGCTGTAGGCGAGGATGGCACACACTTGTATGTGTTCCCATTTACACAGCCAGGGCTGTGCGGAAACACCTCATTATTTTTCCACTGCACAGAACCGGCATCTAGCGGTACATTAATAGAATTAGCTGAATTTGACTACCTTATAATCGCTAACTTATATAAGAGCATAGCTTATATAAGACCATAGCTTTTATAATTACATATTGGATGCATGATGGCACAGCGTAAAATTGCGTATGTGATGTCCACAATGTGCTTCCCATTTGACCAACTCCCATAGGGACTTCGCAGAAGCCCTACTTACTGCTGACCTTGCACACTTTTCACTCCCTCATTTGGCATATATTTTAAATAAGTGCCCCAAACAAGCAACAATTAGATGCTAATTTGGGAAAAGTGTTGAAACTAAGCAAATGCAAATCAGGGTCACCTTCTGCTTGTTAAGTCTTTTGCTGCTTGCCTCTCTTATAAAAGACACAAGAATAATGTAAATACTAGCCTAACAGAAGCAGTGGTCTGTTTGCAATTTCCATATTGTATGTAGCCTAGATCGCTACCTGTGAGGTTCTTAGTTATGTAAGTTTCAAAGACTTAAAGGTAAAGTAAGCTATTAAAAACTAAATGTAAGCTAATACACTTTTTGTAAAATTAAACAAATATCTCCTCGCATTTCGCTAGCTTACGTTCTCTGTGCGTTTTGAAAAAAGAATCTGATACTTCTACACATCCCTGGCTCCGTAAATAGTAACATATACAAAGTGGCAAACACCGCTCGTATCAACAAAGCCGTAGCACTACGCTTTGCTTGACAATGCATTTCGACGTGTGATGCGCCGCCTGCGGAGGAACGATACTGTTTTGATTTGAGCTCGAAGTTAGCAAGAATGACTGACCATACCTTTAATTCTGCATTGGCCACACACTCACACACTTCATGCTGGTTGTTTATGGAGGCATGAAGGCGTGTAAAACGATGTATCTGGCCTGTGTGAAAATGTATAAGGGATATGTCTAGTGGAGAGAAAGGAGGAGTACACACAATTGAGGTTTGAGGAAGGATGCTCAGAAAACAAGATATGTAAGTGGACATTGAGCTTTTTTCCTTCACTGCAGGGAGGACAAATAGGAACAGGTGGGCAAAGTAATATTTCGGGTTTGTCTTAGAGGTTGTAGATGTAATACCAAAAAAGCATTTGTATCTGAAAATCATATAGAAATACTACGTGACTATTTTTGCTTTACCAAATACTTTTTTAAATGAACCTAATACCATTTATCTCAAAATATGTATAAATCTCATCCATCCATCCATCCATCCATCCATCCATCTTCATCCGCTTATCCAGAGTCGGGTCGCGGGTATGTATAAATCTCTTACATCAATATGTTATAGGTTATGTGATAGTATATGGAAATTCCTTGCCTTGGGTGGCAGTCAGTGACACAGTGTAGAGTGTGGTGACAGGTGATTGGTTCAAACACCGCTAACTCCTAACCAAATGTCGAAGTGTCCCTGAGCAAGACATCAATACAGTAACCCTAACTGCTCCCAGTAGTTGGATGGTGCCTAGCATGGCTGACACTACCACTGGTGTATGAATGTGTGAAAGGGTGAATGTGATGCTATATTGTAAAACGCTTTGAGTGGCTTTACACCAGGCATCTCAAACTCTCAAACCTAAATGCTGAAGCAGAATTAAAACTGAAAATATAGATGGTTGGAAACCCCTGTTCTAAAATTGACGTCACATATAGGCTTATGTGCACTCTTCTACAGTAGCCTAGAGGTTTATTAAAATAATGTAAACATTGTCTACTATACTATCCAGGCTGGTTACTATAAAGACTATAAAGACAAGAGGAATTGTTGTTATTTAGTAGACAAATTTTTTATTTACAAATTGGTGAACAGCAAGAAAGATTTATGATTATCATTTATCATTTAGATGTAGGTTATCTATGATACACTCCAAACTACACTTTTCTTACTTCAAACCAACAGAATGGGCCCTATGTGCGGGCTCTTTCTCCGTGAAAGCAACACCAAACATCCAGTTTTCTTTGAGAAGTTATAAACTGTAACAGAGTTGTAGACTACAACTCTGTATGCATACCTTTTATTATTTTTGCATTGTGACAATGCATTATTGTGTGAAGCACTTTGTGACCTCTGTCTGAGAAAAGTGCAATACAAATAAACTTTACTTTCTTACATTCTCAAAACAATAGAAAATACTTTTGTGCCTTTCCTACACATTTTTGTATACTATAAAATGCCACCTTTCGTTTTGGAGAATGTCGCTATGACAGAAATTCCAGGTCGCGTGGGAATATGTATCGCTCTAAATGGGCACGCCCCGCACGCAGCTCGTGAGCTTCATTTTCCCTTTGCTGCTAGAATTAGTCTGGAACAACACGTTCTCATTCCCAACTTGTCAAAAATTGCAGCTTGGTCAATGGCCTTTCTTGTCAATTTTCAAAGAGCTCGAAAGCCTTTGGCGTCGTAGGATGAAGACTTCGGTCATTGACTGTTACGTCAAGGCTACGGAGTTACCACCACCGATTTATTTTTAGCTATATGGGCATGCAATCTCAGCGCAAGTATTAACTGCTGGTTGTAGATAAATAATCAATATACAATCGAGGCATGTTAAAATGTATTTACCTAAAATCATAAAATTTAATAGTTTCAGTTATATTTCGGTATAGGCTATGTGTAGCCTATGATTTCAAGTAATTACATTTCAACATGTCTTGGTCTTGGAAAGCCTAGGAATCATTTTGAATTTGTACGAGTAGCAACTAGAGGTGCACAATATATCGATTCAGTATTGTTATCGCAATATCACGTTGCGCAATATCATATCGAAAATGTTGCAATATTCAGTTTATTTTGTGGAGAGATGCGTCCATTGGCTGTATGGCTTAGTTGTGTTTGATTTAGACAGAAGTAAGATGTGTGGCTGAGGAAGCTCATGACATAATAGAAATCGAAAATAAATATCAGTGGCCAAATAGATAAATAAATTACTGTTGTTGTATGAGTCCAATATGAATTTCAGTTGAAAATGTGTTGTTTTCATATGTTATGAATATATTTTAATGCCTTTTCCCATAACCTTTGTGATTTTAAAATATCGAAATTAATATTGATATTGCAATTTTCATGATCAATATCGCAATATCACTTTTGATCAATATCGTGCACCCCTAGTAGCAACTGAACTTTCCAATCAGCATCGTGTTTCAAGCTATACGGGCGTGGTTTAGGTGTGCCGACAGGGAAAACGACCAGATGGTTCATCCAATCAACTGCAAAGTGCCTGCCATTCACAAACAGTTTCAATATACGGCTCCCCAGATGGACTTGTGACAACAATTCCTCTGGCATGTCAGGTTAGAATCAGTCTGGAGAGCTCAGAAATCGAGGTTATTCAGACCGGTAAACCTAGCGTGTTGCCAATCAGTGTTGTAGTTTAGCTACGGGCGTGGTTTAGGTGTGACGTAGGTGACTTGGAAACAACTTAAGTCGAAAATACCTAGAGATAATACAATATACATTGGTTTTAATATAATTTATTAGAAGAGCAAAGGCTTTTCTCAATGGAAAATATGTTTTCAATCTTCTCCCGACGTTTCTACTGCATGAGTGGTTAACAACAGACTGTCACATGCAAAAATGACATGCAATCACATGCAAAATACATTTTTGAAAGCACCTACCCTCTTGAATCCGTTTAATTGGACAGCTCCCCAGATGGATGTGTCTTAATAGACACAGAAATCTGGTCTTGTCAGGTTACATACAGTATGCTCATCAATACCACAAAATGCCATGACGTGTATTTCAGGCTAAAGGTTACAGTCTGGCGACACAAGGACCAGACAGAGAAGGGTGAGAAGGTTGTGAAACCAAACACTGCTAAATAAAACACTATCTTTAGGCTATCACTGGGCTTTTTTCAGCCATGATGATCACAGTACTGCAAGGTTTAGTAAACAAGGTAAGGCCACCAGTCACATCTCTTGGTTGTCCTATTCCTGTGGCCGGCATAGTTTAGCGTTAGGGGCTTAATGTGTCCTACAGTCTGCTTGATATAGGCTGAAGGTGACAAGGTGTTTATATAAAAGTTGTATTGTACTTGCTCTTCACTGTGGGTGGGTTTACACAGTGTGAACACATTTCACCCAAACATCTCAAGGTGTCAAGTCCCAAATGACACATTCACAGCCTGCCTCCTTTCAATTAACACCTCAGCAGGGGTCCTTGCAGGAGCCTACATCAATAGACCACCTACCGCTGCTCCAACACATCCAGCAGTGAAGCACTAGCAGATAATAATGAACAAGGAAGTTGCCACAAACCACACACACACGGTATCCAGAACACACACACAGGCAAAACTGCCAGTCAATATTTCAGCCGGCAGTGGATCTATTCAGCTTTAATGGGGCTCTTAGGGCTTATGGAAAAGGCCAACTTATTGCATTGTTTTTCACCATGTCCTCTTATTGTAAATAAAACACGGCAAATTACTTTTACAATATACAATGGCCAAGATAAATTAAAAAAATGAAGAAGAAAAAAAATAGAATCTCTCAAAGAATGAAAAAGAAACCTTGAAAATCTAAAAATTGATCTCACCTTAACGGCACATGATCACCTGCTGTCAAACATAAACACGGTCTATAAATAGCATGTGCGTTTCCGGTAAGGGGACTTTAGAGAGTGACGTGTTCCATAAAGCAGGGTCAGGGGACTAGCTCTAGTTCCCCCAGACGACAGCTGAGAGGGGAGGCGATGTAGCCGGGGGCAACTCGGAGGGGACCGTCACCAGGAGCCCGAGCAGCACGACTGGCCTGTTTATTTATAACTGTAATAAATGCAGTGCTGCATCATTTAAGAGCTATCCCAACTCAGAAGGTTCAAGGATCTGTAGTGCCTCAATGTAAAGCTGACACTACAAGTATTATAGCTACAGCTGATGTTGAAGAAGACTGCATAATGACTTGGCTTATGTGACACTGTTCATAGCTGTTCATAGGTTCAGAGAAGCAATGTTTTGTTTTCTCATCAAAATGATCAACAATACCTTGTAGACATTGTAATCTATGGAGTGACCTCATTAATTGCTTAACTTATAAAATACAATAAAGTGTTAATAAAGGTAGTTATGCTGGGCAGGTAGGCTATTCAATGGGCTAGCATACAGTACACAGAAGATCAATGTACAATGTTAAATATTATAATGATACACTTTTCAGGTTCTAATTTTTTCTTTTATAAAGGCTGAACAACACTTTTTTCTCTGAAAGGCCTATATCTTAAACATCATTCAAATGAACAAATAAATAAACTCCCTAACCTTCTAATGGCATATTTATATAGGATATATAAAATAGGAAATATAGTAGCCTAGGCTATTACATTGAGGCTACAATTAACCACCCAAGACACAGGTGGTGAGTGTGTCTAGCTGTTTCTCATCTGCCAATTTACTCTTCTTGGATTTATAACAAATCTCCATATCGTAAACTCTAGCGGCAAGGCCTCTAAATCCAGCATATTCAGAAGCAGTTTTTTAAATGAGGACCATTTTAAGCCTCCACATTTATCAATGTCCAATCATTCTTACAGTGTACATTTAATTAGCGAGAACAGTTTCATAAGTCACACTGAAAGGCTGTCGTAAGATTATTTCTTCGCTGGTTTCTATTTTAGATTTATAAATGAGGGCCATTATGTGTAAACAGAAAACAAATAAAGTATATTTCATAGGGCGATCCCTATGAATATGTAATCAGTATTTTACACAATTTTTTTTTTTTTTTGTTGGTTGGTTTGTTTGTTTGTATGTATCAGCAGCTATGGTTTCTTCCTTCCAGTACCAGTGGCAGTGTTGCCTTTACCCTCCTTTCTGGTGACTATTTTCACCTCAGGACAAACTAACCAACCACCTGTTTCTTGGCCACACTTGCTTTGCCCAATGTAATCAGTCTGTCAACTAACTTAGCCTCTTGTGTATCATACCTGATTAGTTCGTCATTCCAATGTGTGGGAAAAGTAGGCTAGCACAGTACAGCATATCTTTCGAAGACATTCCAGGCTTACTGTATGCATGTTTTTCTGGAACAAGTAGGATGTTCAATGTGAACAGCAAAAAAACTAATTATCTACCTATTATTATCTATAACTAACTATATCTATTACTATCTATTATTATCTACACAAATAAGGTGGCTTGTCTGTAAGAATTAGTCTGACATCGAAGAGCCCTTCAAGGCAAGGGATTTCTATGCTGAAAGACAATGCACTCAAGGCATTCTTGCCTGGATAACGTAATTTTAATATTGACAAATCCACCTTCTTGTAGTTCCCAAGGTCATACTATGTGGGAAAGCTGGGATAATTAACTGGGATTTGGCAGTGTACATGGAGAGGCATTTGGAGCGAGAAGCAGCTCCAATATGACTTTTAAAGATCATGATGCATGTTTTTGTCTTTATTAAGAAACCTCTTAAAATAAGTACAAATCTCAAATAGTACACTTTTTTACACTCTTCATTAAGTCTACATTTCACACGCATCTTGTTTATTCTTTTTTTATTTCTTAATTCTGAAGAAAAGCTTGTATTCCTTTAAGGCAAATCTGTAGGCAAACAATATGAGCTAAATCACCTTGTTGTTCTAAAGATAAACATAGTCTTCTTAAAATGTAGATTAAACATGGCAATGTAGTCTACAAAATTAGAAAGGACAAAGTTCAAGGCAATCAAATGTTACATCATTCCCCACCACCCTCATGGAAATTAACAGTTGAGAACAGAGGTTTATTAAAACATCCAACGCAAAGACAGATCCGGCTTCGCTAAGTCTGAGTCTGGTTCGAAAATCAATATTTATTTAAAGTATGAAACGTGAACACAAGCTTAAAGCAATAATAACAATCAGTAAATCATCTTTGGTGTTGTTAGTCAACCCTAGACATTTACGATACTTAATAGGTCAATTAATCTTTTATGGGTCAGACACTGACACTGGTTAAAACATAGTTATGACTATGTTATAACATATTGGTGTAATTTTATTTAGTTTTGATTCTCAGTGTTTATTTTGCTGTCTACATTCATATATTGATAGACGCCAGAGACTCTCCTAGAAAATCTGTCCTTTCATATCAAAGACTCAAAGCATCTCAGCTCCACATAACATAATTCCTAGATTATCCATGCAATCGAAAACCTTTAGTCCTTAGAGGCAGACTGGAAGGAAATGGTGAGCCTCACAATATCTTAAAAAACATTCTCTGCAATTTGCAAATACAGAGCCAGCTGGCATTAAGAAGGACACGATTCATTTACTTGAATAGAAAATCATTTGGCGCTACAGCTGAACCATATTGAACGTAATCAAAGTCCTGACATGAGTCATTACAAATATTACTACTGCACGCCCAGCTGTTCCCACATTGAACAGGTGTTGGCAGAGTGACGCCATAGATCTATGACACAGCAATGAACACAATGCCCCCCCCCCCCCCCGCAGAAATCAATGTTAATTTTCCCATGGTTGTACTGGAAAGCTTTGAGGGAAAGCTACAACAGGGGATGAGTGTACAGTATGTGTGTGTGTGTGTGTGTGTGTGTGGTGGGGGGCGGGTAAAAATACCTCAGGAGCTGCAGGTGTTATTACACCCCCTCAGAGGCCCTGTCACTGCCCACTGCACAGGGGACACAGCAGGGGGACAGGAAAAGATCCCTGTCTGCCAACACGTTGCTAGCATTTCAAATGGGCCACATACCTCAGCAGTCATTATGTTTACTTTTACTTCACCATTTCTCATTCAGCAAAACAACGTTCGGCAGTGGACAAACTTCATCACATGTTTGTATGAGTAACCTGAATTAAACCTACTCAAACATGAGTTTGTCCCTGTCACTCTCCCCAATGTCTGGCTCACTAAAGTAGGCTTCCTACAACCCTGATTCATGACACCTTCTCATTTGAGGGTAGAAAGCCTCAAGAACCACTGCAGAATACCCTGGCTAAATAAACCTAAGTTCCAACAAACCACTGCTGAGTATATAACTATTGAGTCTTCACGTCAGCTCCTAGTATAATAGCCACCACAACTAGTTGTTAGTCCATGCCTACATGCGGACTAAGCATAAGGTGCATGAATGGGTGCAATGACTTGTAGAAAAAAAGAAAAGAAAGACGAATATTAATAGGATCCGTTTGTCCTGCACGTTTTGCTGAGATATTCTACCGCCTTCAAATAAGATCCCAGATAGGTTAAGCTGTGGTTCTGAGATGTGAATCAAGAAGGGAAGTGGTATTCTGGGACTACGCACAATTCTAAATACTTCCCTCAAAAAATCTATGATTACTTAGTTAAACAATCAATTTGCATCAATTACAAAGGTACTGCAGCCATTTGACTTTCCATTTGAATCAAGTTCTAATGACCAAATTAGGTATGAAGGACGTAAAGGAAGTCCACATGCATCTAAGCTCTAAGCAAAGTGTTTAGCAAGAGAAGCAATGCATTTCACCCCAATGCAAGACCATGGTGTTGCGAAATGTTAGCGTACTGTCCACCAAACACAGCAGTAAGCTAAGCATCGCCTCGATTGCAATACCCGAATGTACTGTATCATGGACATGTGAAAGTTAATGAGAATAGTTTTTGGGTTCCGCATGTGAGGAAGTATCAGGTACCCATTTTGTTTACATGAAATATGTCATTAATGCTATCCGCGTCTATAAAGCTGTGGATTTGGAATCCCATGTCACCCCCTTACAAAGGGACCAAGGACAGGCCACTCACAAACTATACGGTTATCTCTTCTGGGGACTAGGTCAAGGAGGACATGGTCCTAGGGAATGTGATGGTTAGATTTCACCAGGTGTCAAACTCATTATGTAATGGTCACACTGACAATGCCATCCCAAAACAGCATAGCTTGTGGTCATTAGTGACCATGTGAAAGTTTTATTAAGATGTTTTACCTTATTGTGCATATTAGATCTAATTAGATCTTCACAGAGCAATAAACATGACGAAAAGCCAGGCTTTCAGAATGCCTTTGAACATGACCTAAGTGGCGAGACAATTGCTCCACTTGTTACAGGCCAACATTTTATGAGAAATAAATAACTTGGCTAAAAGTACTATAAAACCTTAACAAGTTTAGATAGCTGTTGTTTCAACAGTTGCCCTTGCACATGGAGTCTATGGGCCTGTTGCAGTTCCTCTTGTTTTATAAACATCGAGTATTACAAGCCTGGCCGGCCAAGCACTGAGTAGAACTCAGAGCAGACATTCAATAAGCAGAGAAAGAGAGTGCAGGATGAAGATAGGGTTATAAATGAGGGCTGGGTAAATGCTGTGGGGAGATAAACAGTAGCCTAGTCAGTGCCGTTGTCCAAGGTCAACAAGGGGGGTATGCAATAAGTCGCCCGTGGCCCTCCACATCGTATGTCACTTCAAATGGCTGCAGTCCAATTAAGTGCTGTATCACATACAGCTACAACATTGCAATAACATACATAAGTCCCCGGTTTTATATTTTAGTACAGGTGGATGGTTATAGGCTACAGTACAAGATTGATGATGTTTAATAATGTTTTAATAGCATTATTTGTCTGCCTATCAGATCTACCACGTTTAGATTTAGGCTATTCATTACTCGTTTATAGAGGAAAATACTGCACCGATGAGATAACCCAATTACTTTTTCTGACAGTATAACCACAACAACCTAACCTACTACAGAATATTAACTCATTAATAGCAGGAGTCCTGTCTGTCTAGACTGATCCCCATAGGGGATCAATGTGATGATCAGCTGTCTAGCTGGGTGAAAGACACCTTTTGATGTGGTTCTTGCTGCTGTGATTCACACGGCAGGATAATTATCCAGTCTATACCAAAGTGTGCCTGACTCAAATGCTTCCTCAAATATGTTGAGTGGCACATTAATCACCAGACGTATTGTGTCCCACATGGGCAAATGTTGCTGACATTGTGGTCTGGAAACGCTGTTCGCTTTAGCGTTTGCAGAGCCACCCTGCTGGCGGACCAATCAGTGTCAAGGATGGCAAGTGTGGTGACGGTGAAGTCAAGCGTGTGTTTCAAAATGGTGAGCTAGATGAATTGACAGCTGTAGCAACGCCTATTGGTTAAAGGCTGTCCAATACTTTCAACATTAACCAGAGTTATGTGCCCAGTGAGAGGCGTACCCAGACCCTATTCATGAAGTGAATTTTAGGACTAACGTAGGCTAGCAATAGGTAGCCTTCTCCAACTATAAAGAGCTGTAACTTAGCATAGTGGTGGAATGCTTGTTTGGACTGTTACTAAGAGCGATAAGAGAGCACATCTGTTATCCTGACAACTACCCCATTCTCATGCATACTTGGAAGAAGGAATTCCCCTCTGCAAGACCACGCCTGCTGAATCTCATGCTTTAAACACCAGATAAAATCACACAGCTAAATTAAACATTTCCTCTTGACCTACTGTTCCCTAGCCAAGACAGCCCCAAAATAAACTACACGCACATTAACAGAAGCATAATAGTACTTGTTAACTTACATAAAGAAGCTGGACCATGTAAATCAGCTTTATAAAAACACACGGGTAGCATGTCAACATTACGTCATCCATACTGTGCGTCTCTTCCACTAGCATCTATAAAACAGCTTCAGCCTTTCATTTAAGGGGCAAAAGCTGTGCTTCAAACCCACTTTTCACACCATAAAAACCTCTGATTTAACTCAACATGACACGAGTGGTAAGACCCCATTATAGGCCACTGTGGCTGTGTCTGAAATAATGAGCAATATTACCGCCATCTGGTAAACTGGAACCATAGGATCTAACCTTTATTGTGGCTGGTCACTGCAAATGTGCACAGGAGCCAGATATTAGCACATACGGTACCTCTCTACTACTCATGTGCTTTGTAAATGGTTCTCATTACAATGAGAATGGAGCAGGACATCATTTCACTAACTTAGCTCGGAGCATTTATCCTAGAGGATAAGGTCTAGGTGGAGTTTAGGAGAGTTTTAATAGACATATAGTACATCACCCAGAAGAATAAAATATCTTTACTTACGTAAGTATGTGATTCATACTTAAGTAAATATATTTTATACTTCTGAATAACACGCTGAAAAACACACACTACTTGTGCACTCGACACAGTTTGTCACAGGCAAAGCACAACAGCAATATACAATGCAATGCAGGGACATGAACTGGATCTGCCCACAATACCAGGTATGCATCAGCAAGCGAGTCATGTACTTGACTGACAAGAGATGAAATGATGATGATGGAAGGAAATCAGTGCCTGTGCTTCTGGCTCCTTCTGCTCTTGCAAATTCTTTCCAAAAAACAACCTGACGTAGTAATGGGTAAGGACAGTCTGTGAATAATGCATTTAGCATTGAGAAGCTTCAGGCTTTGCTTTGCTAATATGGCCTTTTTTGGTCACAAGTACCAACTTAATATTATAAAGTTACCTGAACAATATGGATTTTCAAGTCAAACTGAGACATGTAGGGGGGTGCTTTTGGCTTTGTATCAAAGGCACATCAGAGGAGCCGAGGGCCATGATTTGCCAATCCTAAACAAAGTCTGAGCGTATCCCTCCCAACAATTGACAGACGAATTTCACCTGTCCTCATAATTCAAAGACAGGCCTTAATTTGAAGGCGCGTTTGCACATACAAAGACATCTGTTTGCCAGAGGTTTATACAACAATACAAGAAAGCAGAAGGGCTAACCTGCCTATTCATTGAAAGCAGATGTGAGGGATCCATTTCCTACTACTATAATAAGAGTTAATTACAGGTATAGGGGGCGTCCGTGTGAAAATGCACTGAGCTATGGTAGCAAGCTAGCCTAGCCAGGTAAGATAGTAAGGAAACTAGCAGCAGTCTGCTCTGAGTGTGAATCAAAGTGCTGCTAGACAAGCTGGTGCAAGCTAGTTCATGACCTTTTAAATGGAAAAAGATACGAAGGAGGATTGTTTCAGCCTCAGGTTACACCACCTTATGTCAGGCTTCTGGCCCTGAATTGAAACTTTTCAGCACCGAAAAGTGCCCTTTACAGCAACACAGGGACTGTTTCAAGACAGCTTGAATCGAATGAGTTTGTGCTTTGCTCTTACTTATAAGTCCCCTAGCGCTATCATGTGAGCATAGCACTCAATTTGTGACTTGATTCCAAGACAGCAGGGATAGCATGACGGCTGGCCCTGTCTACTCTGTCCGTTTTAATATAATGGGCAACAACCATCATCTCTGCTCCTATTCTTCTATTATCTGTTTTAAATCTCACCTTCCATTCTTCCTTTGCCAGGGAACCCTGCGGTGAAAGAACAGACTCAAGTTAAGTGCCCGACAAGCGGGGCTTGTGTCCGTGCCAGGGAATGTGACTCGAAGTCTCGCCTTTGTGCCAAATCTCAGGCCCGGTGTGTGCCCCTGCTCCTCCAGCCCCCTGCACCTGCGTGACAGGGCTATAATGGAACCCCAATAAGTGTTGTTGGGAAGGACGGACTTCATCCTGGCACAACTCAAGTCACCTCCTGGAGGCACTCGCCGCATGGCCACATACATCACACAGGACATCAGGTCAAGCGAAGAACCGTTTAATTACCCTTCGTAAAAACAGGTGATTGCCTGCCTTAGCTCTAGGCACTGCCTTGGCGGCGAATCTGAACAGAGAACAATATTCATGATGAACATTATAATGTATTAGCAGTTGAATACAAGATATCAGCCATGGTTAGGTTACATTATTACATTGCAAAATGCAAGGTAATGTAGGCAATAGAGTATGGTTGACTCACACATCAATCCCTGGAAAGACAATTAGTGCTACAACATCCAGCTTCAACAAGCATGCCAGGTACTGGGAAGAATATTCTAGAAAATGTAGACACACCATCACAAAGTTACAAAAAGGGTTGCTTTGGTAATGCCAACAGGGTGAACATGGCATAAGAATAGCGTTTTTATCAGTGGTATACATTTTTTCCCCTATGATCTCCCAAGTCCTCATGATCACAAATATCGTCGCTGTCGGGCAGAAACCTCGAATCTCCATTTTTTGTCATTTTTATTTTTTTACATGAATCAATGCTGTTGGCCACGCTTTACGTCTTTATGTATGTTTTAAAAAAAATGTGCCAGTGAAAACTATTACAAAGAGCTTGTGACTAAACCTCGTAACTCCATTGGCTCCTCAAACTGCCGGCAACACCTGCAAACTCCACCCCGCCTCCATCTTGGCACGCAAACAACAGCAGAGCAAAAGTGACGTGACAAGCGGTTCCGTCAAGAGGTAAATAGCTCAATTAAATGTTTAAAATTTTGCCCTAATTTACAAACTCAGTTAAAGTATACAGTGTAGGCTAACTGTTTATCAAATGTGGTGAGGAGACTACGGTAATAATGTGACTGTAAACGATCAGATTATTCACTGTATAGTACAAGCCAGTCGACGAACAATCCACTTCGTCGTCGAAATTAATAGACTGTATTTACTGTCAATAGCGGTATTGAAACGGCGAAATTTAACAAATTATGTGCTAGCTTTTCGAGTTTAGTAAATAGCAAGCTATATGACACGAAATCAGTTAAGCGAATAGGCTATCTTTTCACTTGATCAACCGCGAGATTGTTATCATCGATGTAGGCCTAACGAACGTAACATCAGTGTTGTAGTAGCCTACAGATGTTAGATTACCAACGTTGTGTATTAACACTATGCGATTTTAACCTGTTGAGGGAAACTAAACTGATGACAGGGTTTTTGTTTTACAGTAGCGATGTCTGTGTCTTTGGATGAAATGTGTGCCATCGTCAATGCATCGTATGAGGAGGCGACAAAATTAAGACCGGTTATAGACACGGACACTGACAGCACAGACTGTGAAAGCAACAGGGGGGAGGAACCAGCTGATCCCAGCTCAGAGAGAGAGGACGAGGAGATAGCACTGGAGAGTGTAGAGAGAGAG
>JAODTR010055835.1:0-17499 GCA_025399935.1 Amblyopsis rosae
CCCCCCCCCCCCCCCCCCCCCCCCCCCCCCCCCCCCCCCCCCCCCCCCCCCCCCCCCCCCCCCCCCCCCCCAGACAGTGGCAACAGCAGACGTGAGACTTGTAAGTAAGTAGTGCATGTTGTTAGCATTGGGACGCGTTTCCTGCTGGCTGTCAATAAACGGGAGGCTCGCTGTGTCATCCCAGACACTTAAAGACAGCTGCCTAATGGCATAGAGACACAGCATGGAGTCTGTGCCACGTGCAGCCCAAATCTATTCCTGGCATTTATCTTGGGTTGGAGTCTTTCAGGTAGATATGAAAGGCAGACATGCAGCAGGTGGAGCACACCTGCTGCATGTCTGCATGAAGCAGAGGCGCTATTCCTTGGATAGAGTCAATGTCAGGTCTAACTATGTAAATTCCCATTCGCCAGGGGTGTTTTCTACATGCTCCGAGAATAACCAGAGGAAAGCACTACAAATCATTAAGTGCAATGTTGACGTCAAGGCATTAAGCCCTCCCTCTTCATGTCGCTCCCCCTCTCTCTCTCCCTCCATCTTTCTCTCTCCCTCTGTGTGTATCTCTCTTTCGCTTCGCTCTCTCTACATCCCTCTATCTATTCTCATCTCTCTCTCTCTCTCTCTCTCTCCCTCCCCCACTCCCCCTCCCAAAAGCAGGTTGCCTGAGCGAGTGGCTTCCACCTCCTGCAGCTGTAGGAGCTCCCTCGCTCCCTGACCCCCTCCGCAGCCCCCGCTCGTCCGTGCCTCCCTCTGGGGACAGGCCTGCATCCGTCCACGTCGCTCTACGTGCTCTCTTTCCCTTCCTCCTTCCTTGCGACGCTGCTTCCCTCTCCCTCCCTGAGCGACTCACCATCTGCTCGCTAAAAATCGACCCCTTCCTCACATCCCCCTTTCAACCTCTGTCGCGACCCTCCCTGTCCATCGGCGGGATGTAACAGCTGCTGGTCTACCTCACTTCCTGGTTCAACTGTTAGCTATTAGCATGGGAATTATATATACAGTAAACAACAGTGCAGTATGCTATGTTTTAAACAGTATGCTGTTAAACAGCACTTCTGGCGACAGTGGAATTAATGTGAATTAGCCTGACATGCCAGAGGAATTGTTGTCACAAGTCCATCTGGGGATCCGTACATTGAAACTGTTTGTGAACGGCTGTACTTTGAAAAAAATACTTGGCAGTTGATTGGATGAACCATCTGGTCGTTTTCGCTGTCGGCACCATGGTCGACACACCTAAACCAGGCCCGTATAGCTATAAACACGATGCTGATTAGAAAGTTCAGTTGCTACTCGGACACATTCAAAATGATTCTGAGGCTTTTCCAGACTGATTCTCACAGTGAAATATACTCGCTAGATCAGGAAGGTCTCGCAAGGCTAACAGTGAATAGGGTTTCACAACATTTCGACTCAGTATATTTATCGTAATATTGCGTTGCACAATATCATATTTAAAATGGCCAGAGTGGCTGCTAATTCATTTGTAATGCTGTCTTAAACATAGGCAAGTGGTGCAGTGGTGGGGGGGATGGTTCGAACCCCACTAACTCCTCACCAAATGTCGACGTGTCCTTGAGCAAGGCGCCTAACCCTAACTGCTCCCGGTGGTCAGGTGTCTCCTTGCATGGCTGACATCACCATCGGTGTGCGAATGTGTGTGAATAAGTGAATGTGAGGCAAATAATGTAAAGTGCTTTGGATAAAAGCGTTACATAAATGCAGCCCATTTACATACACAATAACTTTGACAATAAATGAATAACAGATTAGAACAGGCATTATTTCATTTTGGAAAGAAGCTTGCTTTACTAAAGACATGCTGTGGTGGACTTGCTCCTTGGCGCCAACCGATAAATCGGTCTTTAATGTCCGTTAGCTTAATATGCTCTCGTGGACAACCTTGGTCACCATTTCCTTCGTGACACAGGCCGCGCCATAAGCCGGTGCATGGCGTAAATCACATCGCTCCCCTCTGTTGGCCTCTTATACATTTATCCATTAGTGGCCTTTTGGGATGTTGCAAATACAGAGTACCATCTTGACCTCTTACTTACGACTGAAATATGGGATGCTATACAGAAAGCCGATGGATGTTTCTGGGCACAAACTAATATTGCTACATTCTTCTCTCTGCACTGCTCTTGTCATTATGCGGCTTAAGATATATGGAGCTGTTGTTTATTCGCAGGCATTGCTCTATTGGGTTAGGTAATGCAAAACAGGAAGTTTAACTGCAATTACCGCTCACAAGGAATGATGGCGGAACAAACATAACGTGGAGTCACAGGAGACGTCACGCTGGGCTGGATGGCCATTGACCTAGTGACCTAAGCTGCTTCATGTTCTGTCATAGGTTACAGGCATCCATATCACAGGCTTTTGCTAAATCGTTGTGTAAAATAATGTATAACTCCTATTATATGAATTTCATCTTGCAATTCTACAATCATTCATTTTACAGTAGGTTGCACATTAATTTTCTGGCCCTACTAATTGTGATTTACATATATTCATCTATACAGTATATTTTCTCTCCAATTAAAGCCAACCAATGGTCATTATTGATGCACTGAAGGCTTTGCATTGACCGCCCTGCACCGATCTAAATGCATGTGTAGATTCGTCTCACAGCTTGAGGCCAAAAACATCGACCAAATGTAATGTTTACACTAGGCAGAGTAGATTGAGAATATTGATAAACTGTAATAAAAATGGATTCACAACCCGAGACTGTACATAGATGTGGAGTTTCTTGTTGTTTAACACAGATTGGAGCATCTACAACTTGCGCATGAGTCAAATAGTGTTGTTCAATGGCAATTTGAAGACAAAGATTTTGTGGTTATGCTATATTCAGTATAAAGATGTTGCTCTAGGCCTAATGGTACAAATATCTAATAATGGCAGCCAGGTGGAGTCAAATATTTGTGATGAATGAGCGTCGGATTTGATTGATTTGTTTAGAATGTGCATGTTTAAAGACTAAATGTTTCATTATATCAGTCAATATGAATGTCTGCTTTGACACCAGGGCCACTATGAAGGAAGAGGTTGTATTCCAAAAAGGAAAAGAAATATGAAAGAAAAAGAAAATCTAAGGATCTCTATCCTCTATGATGTCACAGTCCTGTTGCCAGGAAACCAAACAAAAGTAACCAGGAGGCATTGCGATGACAGGAAATGATTTATTTTAGTTCTTTCCTTGAACGTGCTGCCAGAGTGGACGTGTTGTGGTGCGTGACTTCTGCATCTGACACCCGAACCTGGGCCGGTGGTGAAGAGTATTTGGTCATGAATGCACAGACAAATTCGTGGACAGGCGTTTGACCTGAGCAGAGCCATGTCTCTATTATATTCTACTTGAAACATACCCATGGTCGTGGTGTGTCATTCTACTTTATTTAGACCTTGCTGAGAGATTTATTGATTTTGAGGAGGACTATTATTCGTTTGAGATGAAAATTGTTCTATTCTATTCTCGTTGTGGAAAGCATTTGAACAATTATACATTCACCTTTGATCTACATATACTGTATATAATATATATGCACCATATATAGTAATAGTGAGCATTTCGGTGGCTTTACATCGACACTGGTGAGTCATGTCATTTAAGAAGTGTTCCTGGCACTCTCTGTCAGGCAGGGCTCCTGCGTAGTGTTGCAAGATGGCTGCCGGTGAGCAGGTCATCACCAGAGGGCCTCTTGTGAGCAGATAAGGCTGAACAAGTCCAGAGCACAGCCCCAGGCCAGAGCCCCTCTTTGACGTCACCATCGTCGTCAGTGGCAGCGTCTCCTCATCTGCTTGACAAGAGAGAGGCTGAAGAATTACATGACTCACATATCGGTGCTCCTCTGCTTTCTCTCCCCCCCCCCCACCTCCTCCTCCTCCTCCTCCTTACCACAGCCTTCTCTACATGGGTCGCTCACTCACATACCTGGAGATCAGAGGTGCATTCGAATTAGCGAACGAACGTTTGCGGACATTTTCAAACAGTTTTCGGTGTGAACTTTGAGATCACTGTGAGTTCATATTAGTGTGAACACACACATACGAGGAGATAGTTCTCGGGGAACACGCATGGATGCCTGACTAAGGGTTACAGTTTAAATTGAACAATTTGGAAAGTTTACATGAAACATGCAAGAAACAACAAAATGCCGTTGAACGTTTGCTTCAGTTTGCTGAATTGTAATGCACCTCCGAACGGGAATCTGCATGTTCCAACACCATAAGTGTACATTGCGTTTTGCTCCAATATTCTCTCTTTCACGAACTTCGCCATAGTTTTCCCAGCTGCATCATGCAAAATAAAGACTTAAAGAGTGACTGCACTCTAAATTGTGAGTATGTAAAATAATCAGACTGAACTCTGATGAGACACATCAATGCCGGTGTTAATATAGTCAGCATTCCCAGTTTTTTTTTTTTTATCTGGATTTTATTGGTTGAAAATGGCTCTACGTAATACGTAATATCTGTTTAATATCGCCTAAGGTTCTAGCTGGCTTCCGAGCGTACATTGGCGCGCCCCTGCATCAAATAAACTAAAATGCTAACATTAATTAATCCCACTCTCTTTCCCTCACTCAGTTCCTTGACTATACTATGTTTGAGCATTTTTCAAAACTGTGCATGGGTGAAGTCAGGCTCCCGGCAGGCCGGTGGCATTACACTTAATAATTTGTAGCGTGTTGCAGCCAGTGTGGGGGAAGAGTGGGCCTCTTGTGAGTGGGAGAGTTTCTGCTATCTGAGGCCTGTTGCCATAAAACATGGCTGGAATTTGGCTGCGGGGCAAAGGGGTATCCTTTCAGACAAGGGGAGGGTGGAATGTGTTGGAGGGAGTGGGGCAACTGTGAGCCGATGCCAAGCTGACTGACCCTCCCTGTCCGGGAGATATGAAGGTGATGTAAACATGATGGAAACAGTCGTCACAAACAGGGCTCCAGTCATGTTTGAAACCGTGTGCTACTGCACTATATCAAATAGATTTTTAAATGATGTAACCATGTATTTTATAAATGTATTCATGTGATTCAATTATAGTGTCGCAGTATTACTAAGTGCTTTGCGAAAAAGGAAAAGAGGCTGAAAATTGCCACCAAAAATAAACACAAACTACATAATACTGTATAAATAAACAGGAACAACTTTTACTTGTTCTACTGGTTTCTACTGGTTGGTATTGGTCAGAGAGGAGGGCATGTCTCTTCCTCTACTGAGCTGAAACTCCTCCACTCCTCCTAATCACACCATTCCCTACCCCCACCTTACACACCCCAACACACACATTTGTACTTTTGTGCGGTATGGCTAAATCTTAATATTTAGCGTTCTGGCCTGTGGCATTAGTGAGCCTGCGGCCATTACTGGACCTTACTGCTAATCTTTTACATCCGTCTGGAGGAATAGCCTCTCCCCAATAACTAACCCAAGGTTGGCCGACATTTCCATCCTCAAAGATATGCATTTCTAAACATTGTATAAGCACTGTGCATTATTCATTGGGCTTAATCGAGGGCGTGGACTTTGGGTTATTGCAAATCAGGGGAACAAATATTAACCCATAACATTAGCATATGAATGAGTAAGCGTCTCACAGAATGACTTACAAGCAGTAGATTCATGAAACATGCCCCAAAGGTAAGAAACTTCTCCATATCTAATCTAAGCACTATAGGGTAAGATTCAAATTGTACGGGCATTTGCTGTACGATACTTTTTCCCCTGTTGAGTCCATGTAGAGTTGCAATAAATGCCACTGTTTACTGTGTATCCAATGAAAATTGCTGGAATAATATATGCCATTGTTTAGGAAAGTACGCTGGCCCACACGCGGTTTTCACGTGGGCTTACATCTGGCTGAGGAGTCAAACATTCCTGGACATCTTCCGCCCTGCTTCTGACTTCTGCAAGCATCGATTCATGACATACCAAAATCGATGGTCCGCTGAGACCCAACTGTCTCCATACTATGCAGCAGACGACCTAATGAGATGCTCCTCCCCCGCAAACCCAGCCAGCTTCATCCCTTTCTTCCTTGACACCCACAAATACCTGCCAGCTGTCTCCGCACGCAGGTGCAGCTATGTCCCGATACAGATGTCTGCAACAGGGCATGGTCATCATTAGCCATGGGCTCAGTGTTGTTTGCTTTTGATTCATCGCGGGATAGCATTGCACAATACCCCTGCAAAGCCAGGGGAAGAGAAACTCCCTCCGTGGAAAAACGATACTGAAACATTTGTGTTTCTGTCTGGAACACAAGCCAGTGTTCTAAGGTGAAGTCCTAGTCAGATCGCTCCTGCTGTCATCTGACTTCACTTAGCTACTGACTTTCGTGCCATGTCAGTGTGAAGAAAGTCACAGCATCACCTCACACCCTTGTTTGTCCACCATTATTTTACCTCATCATTTAGGCTGTATGTCCCTGTAACTTGCAGAACTGTTTTCGCCCTGACAGGGACGCTGTGGGGTCTCTGGGTCACTGGGCCTCAGCAGTCAGTTCGCAGCAGCGTGGGAAACCTCACCGCGAACCCCACAACAAACGCAGAGGTAGTCTCGCAGAGCCAGCCTTTACATGCGTTAAGTCTGGGACACAGCGCTGTCTCACTGTCAAGACATGCCTACTTGAGAGGTACTTTGATTGACATGCACAACAACTTTAAACTTATAGTACATAGAATTCACTGGAGACCTAAACGACATAAGTCCGGCTTTGTGCAGGTCTTAATCAGGTTAATAAGCAGGCTATGGTTACTGCTTAAAAGAAACAGTAATACTGAAAGCGTTAAAACTGCTTAAATTTGTATCGAGTAATTCTGTAGAAAAATATTCTATATTTGAACTAAATCAAAACAAAGACCGCTCTCTCTTATACAGAATATCTTAAAGGTGATCCCTCAGAAGCTCTACCCCCCAAACACATTGGAAATGCATTGCCAAGGCTAGAATAATGTTGCATAGTGCGATCTGCACCACTTTGTTCACATTCCCATCTATAAAGCCAGGGTTTTGTAGAAACCTCTGATTATTTTCTCAGTGAGCACACGGATTGCTGGATTTGACAACAGTGTACTGTATTAACTTTCACACAATTGCTGACTACACCTTTAAAGCACTGAACTGGCTTTGTGCCAGAATTTCATTACAGTCTTGTGAGTGGCAATGATATTATCCAGTGAAAGATAAACTGCACTTTGACCATATCAAATATTGATGCGACACAGTGACACGGTGATGAGAAAATAATTATGGTGTTTTGATATACACAACACCAAGTCGCTCTCAGGTGCAAAGCGATCTCTTCGACCTTGTAAACCTCTCTCGCACTGACAATGGGGTTCAGGCAGTTAGCTGAATTAGTGCTTTGTTTGTCTTTGCTGACCAGATCCAAACTGGGACAGAAGCTGGCAGCAGGCTGCTCTATTGTCCTCTCGGCTGATAATAAACAGCATTGATTGAACTCAGCCTCAACTTGGGGTTAACCATTGCAAAGAGGCAGAAGACACAGCATCGCTCGGGAGGAATGAAGGCTTGAAAAAAAGCTGTGGCATTCTGTGTGCTACTCTGGTCTCTCTGACTGGAACACGGTTTGTTTCCAAACACAGCAACGTGACCCACAGACACTGTGTCTATGTGTATGTGAAATACATTCCATTACTGTATATTCCTGTTGAGTGACCAGTGATTTGCTATTCCATATGAGCGTCATTTATGCTATTTGTTTACATAGACAAATGTAAGCATCTGCTCTAATCCATGCCTGTGTATGTGCGTGCACACGTCATCCATCTCTGCACAGTCGAGCTCTGCACAGACTCTGAACTTGTAATGAGAGTTAGGCTTGACTTTTAATCCACGCGTGAACTATGCACGAACTGTGCACCCAACTTGAGCAAAGTTTCCAGAAATGGTATCACGCTGCTGCTATTGTACAACACCAAAACAAGCGTTTGGCTAATGGCTATTGAAACTATAGCCTCAACGTATAGGTGTAATGTACTGTAAGTTGCCATTTTGATTCTGATAATCTTGTTTCTATCATCAATGACTCCCAGAGGATGTGTGATGGATCGCACCGGTGAATGAGCACAGCCCCACATTAATGATTCAGCATTTCAATACGGAGCGGCTGCCATATTGTTCGTCCTTGCAACATTTCGGCTCATCCATTTACTATTGAATACAATTTGTCATTCCTCGGCGACGCATGTTTCTTGTGAGCACACATAATGTGGTCATAAAAGAGGGATGCCGCACCGCATAAGAAGGAGTAGATAATGGACGTTTTCGGAGTCCAGGGTATTTGTCACTTTTGTTTGTACACCGAAATAGCAAAGTACATGTGCAAGGACATCTGCGGTTTACATAGACTGTGGGCCTATAGCCAAGCAAAGAGTAATAACAGAGATGGGTAGGAGAAAGGGCTACCTTAGATCATCTACCGCATTGAAAACAGACATGAACGTGATATAGTTTATATGTGTCACAGAGTGGAATTTTTGAAGGGCCCTGAATTGCATGAAAGGCACTACTGCAATTACTGCTCTGAGACAGAGTGTTAAACGTTTCGGGCATCCAAGCTGCTTATTTGTTTATGAATCTGACATTTAATGTGACGCTCATTTAACATTTGGCTAGTAAATTTATTTTTGTTTCGTGTCAAATTGGCAGTTTGTGGAGATTTTTCTCAAACAGATAATGGGATTTTTGACAATAGTGCAATAGATTTGCAGTGGAAGGTTTGCTTGGCAGTAGAAAAAACTGCTGCCTTTATCCACCTAGGGGAATTATGTGTGCTCTGGCAATTCATTCAGTCAAAGCACTAAGCATAGCTATGTCAAATAATAGGCTTTTTTGATTGTGTGGCTTGTTATGTAGCCTCACCTGTGTCAATCAAAATGGTCATTAGAGATGAGAGAGATATGACAGATGATTCCCGCACATTATAATTAGGCCCTGGTCCATTTTCAGTACTGCCTGGACTCAATAGATAGATGCTACACCTACACGCAAATCATTTCTCCCTTGTGGTGAAACCCTCCTCTTTGTAATGGTGCTTTTGCAGTGCGAGCCAGATGGCATTTCTCAACGCAAATGAACCCCATCGATGAATGCACCCCATAACGCCACAGAGAGAAAATAGCGATGGTCCAAGTGTCGCGTCTCTGAATAAATTATGGGATGGAGAACAAAGAGCCTCACAACAGTTTGATCAGCCAGGCTCATTTGAATCTCTTTTTAATACGCTAAGACCTGCAAAATGTATCAACCTGGTTGCATTAAACTCAGCTTAACATTTACAAACGTGGAGCACCTTGTCTCAAGGAGCTGTTAATTCTCCATCGTCGCTGTGGAGAAGGACACTCTAAAATGCATTGATAATCTCCATTAGTTTAGATGACAGCAGGGTTTTTTTTTGTTTTCTTTTTCAGATTACAAAGAGAAGAGACCGGTGGACAAATGAATAACAAAATGTGAACTTTAGTTGTGACATCGCTTGTGTCTTGAAGGCAATCCAAATATACAGGCATTACTGTAAACACATGTCCAGTGGAACTACCCTCCAGTAATTATCACTATATATCAACTAGAAAGTATGTTATTATTTCATTTTTAACCTCAGTGTATATGAAATAAACCTGATTCAATATATTTAATTCAAGTAAAGGGAAAACTAACTTAAATAACCTAACTTAACTTACTTAACGTATTGCTCTGAATCATGGATAATTTCATATTATATTTTATTCTTCTGACCATAATGTATGTACCATTAGATGTGCAGGTTTATCTCTGCAGGGGAAAAGTTTTGCCGCAACAAGGACTATAGAATTGCCCTTCATCTCATTGAAAACTGCATTGTCTGCTATCGCATCGACTTGGTCTTCTGTTTAATCAGCTCTTTTCTGATAAAGGTCATCAAGATGCATCTGAACCTGGACTACAAATGTTATCCTGTTTGTGATTGGAAAGGCCTCGTCCTAAACATTTTTGTCTTGGATTTTGCCAGTGCGGCCATTAACCTTTTAAAAAAAGTTTTTATTTGACAAACAGGGGCCGGGCACACAATGCGTTTCATCTCTGTGTGGATTAAATCCAGAGCCCTCTATCAAGCAGGACGACAATCAGAGATAGCGGAGATGGGGAGAGACAGTTTGGGGTAAACTGTAACAGTCAGGTCCAGACAGCCAGAATGGAGCTCTCCATCGAGCACAGAACCCCAACCCTCCCCACACACACACACCTCTCCCTCTCTCTTTCTCTCTTCTTTCTATCTCTCATTATTGCTCTCATTCTCTCTCTCTCTCTCTCTCTCTCTCTCTCTCTGTCTCTCATTCTTGCTCTGCCCTGTGTATGCCTCAGAGTACATCTAGCAGGTCCTCTCTTATTGACCGCATGCATTACAGGGGACCATGGCTACTAAAGTCGCTCATTGGAAGTTTGGGTTTCTCTGAACATTACAGGGAAGAGGAGGGAGGGGTATTGATCGCCGGGAGATAGCTAACTGGAAAATACTTCCCATCAGAGCGGTTCATTGGGGAGGGGAGCTGCCGACGAGCCTGAGACAATTTCACATCTGGTTATTGGACCCGAGGCGGTAGTGTGTATTGTACGTATCTCCCGCCCATAAAGACACGCAGGGAAATCCATAGTAATTATACATTCATGTCACACTGCGGTGCAACTGAACACTCGCCGTCATTACAAAGTAATGGGAGTGTTGTCAGGGGGTGGGGAAGGGGGGTGGGGGGGGTGGGGGGGTGGAGAGTTTACATTCCCACTCGTCTCTTGTGTCACCGGGGACCCGCAAAAATGTGGCGTGCTTCAGGAAGCGAGGGCAGAGATTCATTTGCTCAGAGGCCGCCGTATAGAGTATATTGTCGCTGCCTGGTGAAAATGTTTCATTTGAAAAAGTTAATTTAGCTTTTAAACTCAAGAATAACAAAGGTCTTACATCACTTTCCCAGGACTTTGGTTAGTGAAACACAGTGGTGGGCCGTCAAGGCCAGCAAGGCCTTCTCTGCTAACATGCAGACGCATGCGTTTTACATTTGAAAATATATTTTACATGAATAAGTATAAATTATTCCCAATAATCTATTCTATTACTTTCATATTGTTTCTCTTGGTTGCTGTAGTCTCTCTTCTTCCAGTAGTGTATGTTTATGTGAGATCTTTTATCAATCATAGTTCAGCCAGCATGTGTTGCCATGACAAATAAATCTACCTTGAGGCCTTCAGAATCAACAGTGCTGTACCTTCAAATGGCAATGAAACAACTGCCTTTTAACCAATCAGATTTCGAGTTGGCAAAAGCTAGCTGGCCAGCTAGCAGGCTTACGATGGCGTCGGCATTTCCATGCCCTTTGATTGGATGGTCAGATAGTGTAAGACTGAGTATCAATAGGCCTACTACATTCATAGTGACCTGTACATGGTAAAACGTTGTTGATGTTGTTGTTGTTTTCGATCAACAATGGCTGACAGACAAAGGAGAAGACATAATCTGGTCGCAGATATACTTACAAAGCAATTTTCAAGATGGAATTGTCAAGAAAGCTGGACATCGTGAGAAAAGGTGGGTCAACTATAGAAGCTAGACCAGCTGGGGGAAAGGGTTTGTCTCCACTTCAATCCAGTAGGCTAACTGGCCTAGAAGCGGGACCCGTAGGCTCAAATTGTGCAAATTGTATTGCTGGGGATGCCTGTTATTTGCAACTGATCGGTTTGGTGCTTGGAGCCACACTGGGTTTGCAAACTTGAATTGTGATGGCAGCAGCGAGCGAGTCAGCGAGCCTGGCTGTTACACATGAGTGCATTTAAAAACTTTAGAAAACCCAGCGAGTGGATCTACAGCTCAATGAACAAGTTAGTTGGCAAGCAGAACAACAAGAAAATAAGTTACGGCAATATTGAAAATACTGATCAATTGTGGCATATAATTGTTAAGTTAAACTGTGTTTATGTATGATATTCATTTATTATGATGACTTCTCTAACCGTGGCATCATTATAATGGCATTAAGACATGGATTGATTCAGGTAGGCCTAGATGTAAAATGCATGGACAGCCACTGGTGATAGCGTCACCATTAATGGCGATCTAAGCCATTATTTTAAATATAAATGAAGAAATCTCTTAAACAAGAGACATTGTGACCCACACATAAAAAGCAATGGTGTACTACTGTATTTACCACCCAATTATACATGCTATTTTACTACTAGACATCAAGCTAAATCACTCCAATACCCAATGAATGGCACAAAGTAATGTAAATCCCCTGCATTGCTTACCAAGCTAATTTGGAGACAATTAATTCACAAGTTTTTTTTTTATACCTCTCCTACAATAGCAATTTGTTTTTTGATAACGTACACTATGCTATGACTCACATCCATTCTCTCCATATGTAATGTAATTACCCCACATGCTAGTCCATCCATCCATAGGCTCCAAAAATATTCATGTAAAGCTGACGGTTCATATGAGGCCTGGATCCTGTACTGTACAGTATATCAACACTGAAACGGCACTGTGGAATCGGCGCTTTAAAGCACAGGAGGAGAAGACATGACAGGACACCAACGACCATCCTTGTGTGACTCTGGCAGGGTAAGACAATGGATATAGGTCATGGAGAATGAGGTCCACTTAAGAAGGGCTCATCATACTACGACGCACAGTCATTATAGCTCACAGAACCCCAGTAATGGGCCCATGCAGATGCCAAGATGAAAGGCCAACGTCTGCTTTCAGAGTCAGCTTTCAAAAGACCATTTTTGCAAATGTTACCCTGCCTATTTCACCGTCATTGGTGGCCTTTAATCAATGCATGACGTTTTTTTTCTTCCAATTCCTCTATATCTGCCCCTTGTTTGAAAGAGCGCACAGGTTTCAATCATGAAAACAGATATCAGGGCATGCTTTATTTACTGCCATTTCACTTAGCATCAAAGTATCTGCGTATCGTCTGTTGTTTGTCAAATATACAGTAATGTCATTTTATATAGTTTTTCATAAATACATTATACAAACATATCTTTTTTTAAAGACACATTGCTGGAGATGTCACGGCACGAATGCATGAGTAAAGCCTGACACCAGAGAGGCACAACGAATTCACACAGCAAAAAAGGTGTGTTGTGTCATCTCTTATATGGAGATGAGAGCGAATATAGACAGCCTCCTTCATAATTACTATTTTTTTCAAAGGGATTTTACACACCAACACACACACACACACACACACACACACCAGGAAACTGGACTGTGGTGGATTGGATAAAAAAGGAAGGAGGTGACATAAACCTATTTGTTCTGGCTATGCTTGATGAGGCCGCTAATTGTCCATGGTGATGTTAAGCAAACCTGCATGCCCCATTCCTTATTCGCTTTCACCGGTGAATTATTCCCCTGGCTGGACACCGTTACACAATTGGCTGGCAATTACAGAGACAGCCAATTGGAGCTGCCCCGTGTTAAAGGAAGACAGCAAAGCTGTGCGGACAATAGAACTCCAGTAATATATATATATATACTAATGCAGGGATATTTCTGTTGTCAGGTAAAGACCTGCAGGACCTGAATATTACAGACTTTTTCTCTAATACAGTGGAGCTGATTCAAGAAAATATCTGGTCAATTTGCGGCTAGATGTTTGGCAGGGGACAAATCTCGACGGCGATTAATACCCATGTATGAGCCACCACTTCACCTTTGACCTTCAGTAATGCATGGAATAAAGGAAATGTATAAATCTGATGAAATCGCTGGTGCCCTTCATTTCTCAGTCTAACGGGTACAGCATACAGCTGCTAGTTGCTGTCTTCTAGTCATTTATTATCAACCATGTTATCCCCGCCTGCCATATCACTAGCATAGCATGATAAATCAAGGGGCAAAAGGGGGTCCAGCTTTCTCACTTAGACCTGCTTCAGGAGAGAAATAAATGGCTGTGTTAATTCATTGCCAGGCTTGGGTAGTTACTTCATAAATGCTGTCCGTTACAGTTACTAGTTACCAGACAAAAATTAGAATCAGTAACGTAATGCTAAATTTTGCAAAATTATCTGATCCCTTTCCATTATTTTTAAATTACTTCACGTCTAAACATTGTTCTTGGAAATGCCATCCAAAGCAATATACTGCTTTGGTGTGTCATATCTTTCTATTTTTGTGACTGTGTATGCTGCTCAGGGTATCAGATTAAAGTAGGACTTCAATTTAATTATTGATTGACGTTAATAAAAGGTTAATAATAGAACAGAAGATTGTTTAAAGCATTTCTCTTCTGCAAACTTCCCTATTAAATTTAAAAGTAGTCCTAGAAGTAATCATCTAATAAAAAAATTAAAAACCTGTAATCTGATTCCACTATTTTACATGGTAACTGTAATGGATTACAGTTAGATTACAGTACATGTAATCAGTTACTTCCCAACTCTGGTTGACAGACACAGGTTGGCCTTTGTCGGCCATGTCTGACACGTAGCATTGGGAAAGTTAGTTGCGGCTGTAACTTGGCCTTAGACAAAAATGCGCTGCACTTCTTACACGAAGCTGCCTAGACTGTGTTTGTTATGTAAGGTGGAGTCAGCGATTGTAAGGTAATGCACTTTTTTATCAAATTCACAAAACATCTCCTCGCGGCGTGCTAGCTGCCCGCTGCTACAGTATGCTAGCCGTGCATGACGAAAAAAATAATATCGGACGGATGTTTCCGCACAGCCATGGGACACAAAAAAAAAAACGGAACACAAACAAAGTGCCGCAGACCGCACCAAACTATATCCTTCACAATGCATTTCCAATGAGTGGGGCGGCGCTTCTGAGGTAGTAGCACCCTATATGGCAAAGGTGTTTCCTGCAGAATGATTATTGCAACATGATGATTATGTCATTACTGGGGTGGATAGCATATAATACATCAAGTTCAATGCAACTGCCCGTAATGCTTAGCCCAGTGTGAGTGAGTTACATCTGCTGAATACAGTATGAAATGACACTTTGATGTGTGTTGCCGTGCCTGTGAAGTCCGTACTGTAAGTGAACGGTTGGACACAACAGCGCTAGGCCAATATATCCCTGCCCTCCCTGTTATTGTGCGTCACGGTAACACGTTACATTTCATTTACTGTCTGGACTGAATGTGCTAGGGGTGGAGATCCGTAATTAATGAAGGTCTGGAAAGGTACAAGATGTGAGCTACAGTTTGCAGTTCAGTCCCGCTTACCGTCTAACGTTAATTAGACTAATGGCAAAAGGACAATATTAAGAGTATTAAGCAATATTTAAAAAAAACACAATGATATGCAGAATGTACACAACGTTAATTAGACAAATGGCAAAAGTACAATATTAAGAGTATTAAACAATATAAAATAAAATAAAAACAACACAATGATATGCAGAATGTACACAATTTAAAGCATGCACACGTGTGTACAATTTCTGCTGGTGGACAGGTGAATTGCGTGTCATGGTGACACATGGTGCCGTAGGGAGAGAGGAACATAAATTTGCCTTCAAAGGCTTTGTATTAATCATTGGCCATTCCGTTCATGACCATTTTCTTATCTCCATAATTGAGCAATTAATAGTTCTTGGGGCCAGTTAGCCCTCTATGCTCCAGCAGGACAGAGCAGGAAAATAATAACACTGAATCACTGAGGCGTTGGAGGATTTTAGGAGAGCTGGCGTATGGTAATCACAGATTAAAACCCTGCCGACTGAGGTAGATACAGGCCTGGCAAGGAGGATATATTCTCACAGGCATGCATGTACACACATGCCGGGTTTCACACGCGCGCGCACACACACACACACACAGAGAACATGAAAAAGTTACTGTTTTTTTCCCCCCCACATCACACGTTCGCATGCTTGCGTGCACATGCACCAGCGCAGTCCAGTCACATACGTGCACATGCATGCACACACAGGCACCAAAGAAACTTGCTTGACAAGATGGAATTTAGTGCACGTATCGCTACGTTCCCATCCTGCATGGGAACTAGCATTGCCGTCAGTAGGGAGTGGTGATCTATTGTAGGGAGTTCCAAGCAGAACAGTTCAAAGTATTTCAATCCCACTGAAGAAGGAAACATAGGGAGAAACAATTACAGGTATAGTCAGCTATTGTAAGCTAATTTGCAGCTAATTTAGCAAGAATTTCGCTAGTATACCGCTCCCTGTGTGTACTGAAAAAACATACAATACTTCCACACAGCCCTGGCTCCATAAATAGAAACATAAAGTAAGTGGTGAACACCGCTCACAACAACAAAGCCGCTGTGCTACGCTTTGCCTCAGCGCTGCGGAGGGATATTGTTTTGATATGAGAATATCAAACCTTGCAACTGTTTGTTGGTCTGTGAGAAATTACATTTAATTCAGTTGTGTGCTCTATGCAAGGACATGTATTGGTCACAAATGACAATAAAGTTGATATAATCAGGTGAGGTTTGTCTTGTATGGCCATCTTGTCTACAGTCCAAACGGTACTGGTCTGAGGCGATCAAATGTGGTCCAGAACATTGCACCGAAGGCCATCGGCAGTGAGGTCAACCTGGAGCCGTCTCTCCAACATGAGGTCTAACCACACCAAATGCAAGTACTGTAGTGCTCATGGCAACTCATTGCCTGGCAATGGAACGCATCCATTACAGCTAACAAGCGTTCCCTTTAATACATGCGTTAAAGTGTAGTCAGCTATTGCAAGCTGTATGTAAAATAATAAACTTTTTGTCAAATTCAACAAATATCTCTTCTCATTTCGCTATCTTGAAAACATAATCGGATACGTCTACGCGGCCCTGGCTCCGTAAATTGTAACATAAACAAAGCGGCGAACACCGCTCCTATACACCGCTGGTATACACCAGTATGTTTGAGGCGCCACTGCAGAGGCTACGGATCGATACAAGAATGACTGACCCTGCCTTTAATCAGTTATTTGAGCTTTCATAAGGTTTAGTAGGGTATTGTGGGCGAGGTAATGTGAGGTAATGGGCAGCTGTTGAAACGGGTGTTGATCCAGCCAGTCCGCTGGTTCAAGGAGTAGATATCCCCCCCCCCCCACACACACACACACATGCACACAGACAACCACACACACACACACACATACCGTATACAGACTATTCATTCCCATCAGCAGCAGAAAGGCTGGCAGATTAAAAAGAGAGAAAGTGCCCATATCTCAACGTGCTCATACATCACACTATCCCCGGCCTGGGCCCGGGTGTCGCATGCTTGTCGCACTGTGGTGCCATTGTCACTGTGCAGGACTATCCATGAGTGGTCAGTGCAGGACGTTGTCATATAACCCCCCATCCCCCCCATCTCCTCCACCCCACGTCTCCTTCGAGCAGGAAATAGTGAAGTCTTTCATCGCTGGCTCTGCCTGAGATGTTTGTGGGGGGGGGGGGGGGGGGGGGGGGGGGGGGGGGGGGGGGGGGGGGGGGGGGGGGGGGGGGGGGGGGGGG
>JAODTR010055846.1:0-17498 GCA_025399935.1 Amblyopsis rosae
ATATATGGTATCACTAGGTCAGATAAATATGAAGGTGCCAGTCCATGCAATGCTTTATAAGTGAACAATAGAATTTTGAAATCGCATCTCTGATAAAGTCACTTGAGTCAAAGCATGGCCAAGCTACTGAAGCCACTGAGGGCAAATGAGATTGAGTCAATGATTGAGGCTGCATGGCAAGGCAGACAGGCATCTTAACTTAACTGGGTCAATGAAGATTTTGTTCACAGACCCATAGTGTTGAGTGCTGTGTCTTATTTCCCAAAACTATTTTAGTTTCCTTAAGGTTATACCTTAAATCGTGGGTTAACCCCCCAGAGAAGGAATTGGGTCAATGTAAGTGCAAAACCACAGCAGTCCTCCTATGTAATAATTACCTTACATCCAACAGCCAGCAGGATGTTGAGAGCTACAATAACTGACATGATTGCAATGGAAACCCTTGGGTGGTCATCCCTGACTGCGGGCCAGAAAGTCAACAGTAGAACTGAGCCAGACAGGCACAGTGCCACTACTATAGAACACCACCTCAGTGCCTCATATGGGATGATCCACAGGACCTAGTTCACAAAACATGGTCAAACATTATGATTACAGATTGGTAATGGTCAAACGTTAACTGATTACTGGTTGGTAATGGTCACATGTTAACTGATTACTGGTTGGTAATGGTCAAACATTACAATCACTGGTTGGTAATGGTCAAACGTTTACTGATTGAAACTCAGTGTTCAAATAAAGAGTCAATAATGAAAAGTGATAATTTGTTCGGTTTTTATTTTGAGCAGCTTTCAAGGCAGCTGGTAAAATACAGAAGGAATATTAGCACTTACCACTGCTGGTATGTAAATGGAAAGGGAATATCCATAGACACAGACTATCTCCATGAAGGTGTAGGACACCAAGTTCATCACCTTGTTGTTTCGCCATAGCAAAAGACCCCAAAGTGCCAGAGGCACCAACCAAGCATAACTATAGATTGCTGTTGCAGCGATGGTCACTGAAAAACATAACAATGTATGATATACATTTATATTTTACACAGCTACTGGCAACCCATGTAACTCATACACAATATAAAAACATGTATACATTATATAAAAACAAAGTGATAGAAACTAGTACCTTTGCGAAACTCAGGCACATATTTATATGTGGGTGTTCCTAGGTGTACCAGGAAGCTTGACATGTTTCCACTGATGGCAATGGCAAACACAAGAGTGGCACAAATCCAAAATGGTCCTAAAACCACACACAAAATAATTGCATTAACATGACGTTTTCACAAACCTTTTGTTTCTCTAAACCCATCATCTATAAGCATTGACAAATGTTAATTAAAGCCCTTTTTTTGTTATCAAAAAAAATTTGTACAAAAGAGAATACTTAATTTTTTTTTATAGATATTCCACTATTATAATACACATTTTGTTTAATTAAAATACACATTTAATTGTTGCCCTAACCATAGAGATCAGGGTTCTTGCGAAGGTAGAGATGAACGAAGTTCTTTCCAGGCCAGGGCAACACAGATCCGATTATTCTATTCTTCACCTGAAAGTAATGTGGTGATAGCATTAGCCTAGTAGGAGATTCAAACGGAAATTTCTGTAATGTGGGACACAACTATGATTATGATAGCCTACCTGCTGGGTTTCTACATCAAATAATGTCTGATAGTACTCAAACGTCCAGATTGGGGCACTTTTCTTTTGTCCGGAAAGAAGCTTCAGTTTAAATAGAAAGAAAAACAATTAGTTTTTACTAACCAATAATATTTTAAGATAATTAATATAATATTTTTTCATAACATTCCAGAGCCTTTCACCTCTGCCTTGTCGTCACTCTCAAGTGAGTCATCTTCATTCATCGCAGGAAATCCTCTATGCTTCTGAGGCAAGGCATCGTCATTCCCAATGCTGATCGTGGTTGAATCACTGTTGCCTCTCAACAGATTCTCAGCCTCGTCAAATTCTTATATCATAAGGATCCATAATGAAAACGTAAGAAGATGAAAACAGGAGCTATGAGAAACACAGAAAACTCGTAATAGTAATGACTGAGACTGAACAATAAGCAATAAACAAACCTTGAAATTGAAATGGATCTTCTGTCGACGCCATTTACAAATACCGTACTTTGTCGCAAGGCCGATTTCAGTCAGCTTTGGGATAGACTTACAGGTTAGCTGTAACAGTGTACAAAACATTACACATGAACCTCTTCATTATCACATTGTGGTTACATTTACATTACACATTGTTTGTGGCTACCAGAAACAATTAACAAGACAACGTCTAGAGTTTTCTCCTTGCCTAGTTGCCACACATTTTCGCTAAACAAACACCTCATTTAAACAAGTGAAATCAATTTTGTACCAACATATATCGTCTTCTCAGTTACTTCGAGGAGTTTAGCCTTTATGGCTTGTTTGTTCAGTAAACATTCGTTTTTCCTGTTTGACTTTTCAAATTCATGGTTTGAATGTGTTTGATTAATAACATAATAATCAATATCCAACTGTTTTTGTGTAATTGACGCGCGCAAACACACACTATTGGTGCTTACTTTATTTTAATAATTGCATTATAAATTGTTAAGTACATTTTCCAATGTTGGAACTAATTTTGTCTTTTATTTTGATGTATAGGAAGTGGAATTCAATTTTTATGACGTTGCATCGTCACCAATCCATGGAGCACGCTGTAAACAGTAAACTGAAAATACCTGCTCTCAAAGGCGAAGGACACCTGGGCTGCAGGCTCTTTAATAGCATTTTATATATTAGTTAATCTTTTGCTAGTAAAAATGTGCGATGTTACAGACAAAGGTACAATTTATGTACGTGAAAGAGGACAGCATCGTCGTGTCGGTGGCATAGTACTTGCAGAGGCAGAGTCGGTGCCCGTGGCATCTTGCAGTAGAACAAGCCCTCTGATGTTGAGAAAAGAACACTTTGTATTTACCTATAATTCCGAGGGAAGTCTGCGATATTCGGCGAAAACTCTCTTTGACATCTCTCTGTTATTTATAGCTGACAATATCTATCACGTGGACTCATTGTTAGGCTTCCCTGAACAGATAGGAGAGCAACTTTTTGCAGCAGCTGAGGAAAAACATGTATTTTTAAACTCTGATACTGCGTCAAGAGCCCTGCAAGTATTCAGTGAAGCATATGGGGAGATGATGCTTGTATCTCTATGTTTACGAAATAGGTAGGCCTATCACTAAAATCTCCCGTTGCCCCTCTTTCTGATTATATGCAATATAACAGCATCATCTTACTTGTTATGTCCAGGTTTCCACTGTTATCTGAGAGAATAAATGAAATAAAGACATTTAATTGTCTTAAGCGTCTGGATCTGTTTGGTTGTAGACTAGGAGACAATCATGAGATTTTCCAGCATTTAACAGGAAACTCTTCAGTCAGGTAATACTTATAAATCCTCAATATATAGATTGCAAATATGTGGTGGTGAATGTGTTTACTTATTTTTCTGCAGCTTGATTGAACTTTTTCTTGGAGCCAACTGTATGACAGATGTTGGTCTACAAAGATTCACAGCACCTATCAGGATGCTCAAGAAAGGACTGAACAATCTCCAACTCCTTGATCTGTCCTGTCAGTCACTTACATTGTGCTGATCCTACTCACCCTGTGATTAGCATGTACACAAATTGATGTTCGATTTGTTTTGAATTGCTGTATTTCTCATACAGATAATCCTATCTCAGAACGGGCAGTTAGATATCTTACCTGTCTTCCTAAACTACAAAATCTTGACTTGTCAGGGACACGCTTTAAGGTGAGATGGTAGCGACATTAACATGTTTATAAATATATGTATGTAACCGGTAAGATCTTGATTCCATTCACATCCCACAGCTTGGCACAGTGCTAAAGAAGACCATATGGGACCTAATGGGACTTGTCCATTCTGAAAAAACAATTAACATGTTTGATCATTCCACATGTAAGACAGAAGGCTGGGCTGAGCAGGTAAAAACCTTTAAATAATACTAATAATAAACTATGTTTAGAGCACCTTTTAATTTAAACAGAGTTTACAGAGTGATTTGACAGTCAAAACAAAGCAGAACTCCATAAGTCCATTAAAAGTAATTATAGGCCTGTAGCATATGAGTGGTGGACACTGAATATTACCTGATTAACTGATAAAGCATACAAAGTTTATATTTGACCCTAAACACATTTCATAGTATGTGACTCATTTATTTTTCAGGTTGTTAACCAATGGGAAACAAATGCTGCACAAATGCAAAAACAGAGAAAGATCGAGGATTCAAGAACCTCAGCACTCCGATTTTGTGAGTATTCATTTTTATACTATTTTCACATTGTAACACTAGACAGTCTGCCAGGATGAATAAATGTTGCATTTTATTATCATATAAAAGTCTTTGTTTCTCCAGTTGGCAGGCAAACGTTTTTTAGAGGTGTGTTAGATGCCAAACCTTTGGTACAGGAAACAGAAGAAAATGACAAGAGGGAGCTGCTACATTTCCACAAACCAGCAGAAAAACATTTCACACTGGAGCACATTCAGCCCCCTGTCACATCCCACAACATTGTCAAAAAAAGAAAGCGTCCATCAGAGATCAGTGACTGTCAGCATAATAGTCCTGCTTCAAAACATATTTCCTCATCCACTCTCACAATAGAGGACTTGGACCTGTTGAACAGATATTGAGATGAGAGCAGTTTTAAGGGACACTGCCCAATGTGTTCTTGGAATTCATCTTGTGGTTGTTGTTTTGGCTTGAAACTCAGTATGCCCCTCCTACACTTGACTCTTCTCTACTGTAATTACAGTGGTCCATTGGTCCTTGGCTCTTCTCATTTCCTTCCATTGTTTTTGTCTGCACCGTTGTATCAAACTAAACTGAGCTGGGGTAGAAATTTTAGGTTCTTGTGGTGCTAAATCACAATAAATATATTTGTGTTTTTTTATTAATTAAATAAAAATATATTTGGCATTCTGATTTATCCATCCATACATGTTAACACATTTTTGACAAGTGTGATAATCAGATACATGTTTACAGTGTTGTTAGTTACTTGACATATATTGCGTGGTATTGTATACAATCACAGAACTGACAGTAATGAGGACTTATGTTCCGCAGTAGTCTGGGTTGGATGAGTACAATAGAAACAAGACAGTTGCTTTCACTTTTTGATATGAGAGTTAAAATGCATATATTATTAACAAAATAAATGCATAAAAATACTATGCATCACAAACTCACCAGTCTTTATATGGTCAAAGTAAATCTGATTCTAAAACTAGAATACAATTTCTAAATCATCTTGCAACCCACAATTTACATTTTCCAAGCCCCACCCATTTTTCCATGTCCTCCAATAACAGTTGAGCATTTTTTGACTGACAACCTTCTGTTAACTGTTTTGCTGTAATAGCTTTCTATGGTGTTAAGTCCTACCTAGTTACAGTACCTAGGTAGAACAAGTGACAGGGGCGGGGCTTGGTAAAGGTCAATTGCATTGCATGACACTAATAAGAAGGAGATCTATGTAAACCCTGTCATTGACTATGGCATACAAGATCTGTATGTCAGCACTGCTAGTATACCTCATTACAGAGTTCTAAAAGGGTGGAATGTGTCACATTGTAGCTGATCTAATACATTATAATCTACATGATGGCAAGTTGTGTACATTGCATAACATTCTAGATAGAAAAGAAAATGTCCTGTTTGGTTTAATGTTTAGTTCCTGCTAATAACTTTAATTGAATAACTTAAATCTAGTGATAGCAGGGACAAAGTAAATGTTATGACTGGAGGGTAATTAATAACTATTTGGACAATGCGTGTGCCATTTCAGACATGCCCATCCAAGTCAATATCGGTGCATCTCCATAAATATGAATATTGTAGAAAAGTTAAGTAATTACAGTGGTCACAATTGACAATGTGAAACATATATATATATATATTACATACAAAAAAGTGAAATAGGTCAAGCCTATTTCTTGTTCTTGACGATTACAGTTTACAGCTAATGAAAACCTGAAATTCAGTATTTCAGAAAATTTGAATATTACATAAGATCAGTGAAAACATTTATTATGTTCGTGTAAGCACTACTTGTTTGCAGCTCCCTTTGCCTAAATTACTGCATCTACGTGGGATGGCATGGAGTCGATCAACCTGTGGCACTGCTGAGGTGTTATGGAAGCCCAGGTTGCTTTGATAGCAGCATTCAACTCGTCTGCATTGTTGGGTCTTGTGTCTCTCATCTTCCTCTTGACAATACCCCATACATTTTCTATGGGTTCAGCTCATGCGAGTTTGCTGGCCAATCAAGCACAGTAGGCCTAATCCATGGTCATTGAAAGGTGCCTTTGGCAGTGTGGGCAATGAAATCAGCATCTCTATAAAGCTTGTCAGCAGAAGAGATGATTTGTGTACACTCCATGTGAAGATCCCCCCAAAATTTTAATAAATGGCCTTCGCTTGACAATCCTCACAAGGTTCAGGTTATCCCAGTTGCTTGTGCACCTTTTCTACCACACTTTTTCCTTCCACTCGACTTTCTATGAATACGCTTGGATGCTGCACTGTGAACAGCCAGCTTCTTTAGCAATGATCTTCTGATGCTCTATCTCCTTGTGGAGGGTGTCTGCACAACTGTCAAGTCTTCCTCATGATTGTGAAGCCTATTGAACTCGATTTATGCCGCCTTCACATGCTATCGAATATATCGTATTTAAGACCTCAGAGGAGCACATGGACTTGGAATTACCACTGGAAAACTCTATGATACCCGAGTTGCCAAGTTATGTGGGATGGTAGGCTACTACAATACAAACATGGAACACAAGGCATGCATGCATGCTAGCGTGGTGCAGTCCTACAGTAATACTTGTGCTTCAACAACCTATTTAATAAAAATAATAAAGTAGATTTAAATGAAGGTGGTCTCTTACCGTAATTTGCCTCAGGAACACTATATAAGTAGTCCCCTAACGATTTTCATTTCAGATCAAATCAGCAATATTAATGTTTCTGATTTCTGAGATGCTGAATTTGAGGTTATGTTAACTGTAATTAAGATTAAAACTAAGATAATTTTATATGGCATGGAGCATTAAACCTTGTTCTTTTTTTGTAATATGTATACTAGAATCTATATAATTTTTTTCTGTATTTGTCTTGTTCATAATGGAAAAGTTAGCTATGTGTTTTATTTTATCTATACAAACTGAAATCAATGGTTTCACTGACTCCACAGCATTTATTTGTTAACATATTTAAATCAGAAAAAAATATATATTACAAAAACCGACACACTATTACTTTTAAAAACATTAAGGTCTGTTATTGTACAGCTAATTAGAAATGTAATTTAGAAGCCAGTGTATTTTAAAACACAAGAAGAAAGTGTAATCTACACCAGTTTCACCAAAGGTTGAGAGTTTTTGTCAAATCTGTTGCACTGTCACAAAACAGCATTAGAATACAAATGCAAACACCAAAACAGGTTAAAACTATTTTGCTTCTACTGTACCACCTTTCCTATACCATAATGCCTCAATATATCAATGTAAAGAAAATAAATTAGACATATTTCCACTCAAAATTCCCAAAGCTTAAAGCAAGACATAACAGTCACTGAGCAAGGGCATTAAGTATAATTATCCTTGTCATATTGCTCTGACCTCACATTCAATTTTGCTCTGCAAAATCAGTCTGGATTCTCAATAGACAACTAGTCTTGGTGAAGACGGTGCACACGTCAAAGTTTATAGCTGGTGAGTATGCTACCTTTAACAAAACAAAAAAAAAAGACATTAGGATTATCATAGACATTGAAATGGTATATCTGATGTGACCATATATTGCAATTTACAAACATGCGCTTCTTGTTGCAATCATCAACAAACGCACAACTGGAAACTGACAGAAATGGCACATAGTAGTTTTGAAGCATACATCCAGATGATAAGTGGAGAGAAACACATTGTAGAGATTGCAAAGCAAGATCAGGTTGGTTTCACATGGATACGTTTTATATGGAGGAGGGTCACTCTTGTAGCAGAGAATAAGATGCTTCCTATTAACTGTTAAAGACAAATATCTCTACACTACTACCATTAGATGTTAGACTGGTTCAAGTTAACTTTTGATGGGAGGGGCCCAGCCTCCTCATCCTGGCCTGAGGTGGTGATGATGACCAGGGAAGATGCAGGGTATGGTGTGAGCTTCTGTTCCTTCAAGTAGTCCATGTCGCCATAGATACTCAGCTTCTGAAAGCAGAATTGTTCTGAATTAAGTCATGTCCTTCTACATGAGCAGAACTCAATACAAAAATACAAGTAGAATATAATCTTGGATATAAACATGAAGAAATCTGATTTCCTGTACAGATCATTTACTTGCGTACACGGAATGAAACAACTGACAGGCAAAGATAGGAGACACACCTCGGCAGGTACGTATTGGTCCACAGCCGTTGCCACGGTAGCACAGCAGATCCAGATCAGGACCAGTACAGACAGGATTAGGGTGGTCGTCAGAATCCAGCCTGGGAGCCAAGGGTTCCTTAAGAGAGGCAAGGATAACATGGATGAGCACACAAATATGAGCTTGATAATAACTGCGTAAGAATAACTGACAATTTTATTATTAACATTATTTATGAAGTGAATTGTATTGCTTCACTGCCAATGTAAAGAATGAATCAACCAACCTCGAGAGACAGTTGAAGAAGTTGTAGTCACCCTCGTTAAGACTGTGGTCACTGAACATATCCCTTTCTCTCTCCTGGATGAAGGAGCGGGGGTAGTCTTTGTAAACAGGGCGGCTCAGACCAGGCACTTGAAAATGAGAATGGGACTGAATTGAGTTCATGTAATTTCTTAACATCATTTAATGAGGTTTCTGCCACATTAACTTGTTAAATTAATTCACCATTTTCTGTTTATAGTTAACGTAAAATGTGTAGCACAATTACTCCCATAAAATAAAACACCTCTCCTCCTAATATGGGGAAACAAGATGGCCAAATTAGCAAGATGAATTTACGCATCTATCTTAACAACAGTTTTATGGAATGTGTGTTTTACAATATTCACAATGTGGACCAGAGTGGCATGTGTGGAGATCTGACAACAAAACCTGTTTGCCCAATATACAGTTGGTAATAGGAAACACCTTTTAAAACACACCCCACCTCCCTACCATCAAAATAATACCCCTTTCCAAGTAAATTGTAGGTTTCAAAATGGAGAAAAGGCTTATGAAAGGTAAGAAAATAGACCTTACACATCTGCTGGGGCTCATTCAGCAGTTCAAACTGGGGAATGAACTGGACCTGTGGTTCAGTCTGTTTAACATAAAGCAAGACTTTAGATATGTAGCCTTTGTTATGTTACCATTACACATAAGGAATTCAAAAGTAAGTAACAAACAATTACCTGGAATATGACAACCTTGCCATCATCGACCTGGAGGTAAAATGTCCATGAGGATGTGATTAAGTTGTGTGCTTGATTCATTACATCATCCAAAACCCCTCTAACCAGAGTCATGGGGTAGAGCAGGTGAATCTTGGGCACCATAGCCACCAACTGATGGGGAAAAAAAACAGTAGTGAGATTTGATGGAAGTTTAGGAATCTGAGATAGTCACAGGTGAATAATATGTTTTAGTACCTGCTCCTGTCTTTGTTCTGCAAATGGGAGCTGACTCTGGCAGCCCAGGTTACATGCATACTGCTCATCTGATTGGCTGTAGGCTTCATGGCATGCTATGTACCATACATTTGTAAAACAGAATTATGGCAGGCAGGACACACATGCATCTGTTAGAAATTAGGTAGTATCCGACTGATAACAATGATCAATACAGGTAATGATTAGCAACACAATTCAAAAAGCATGAGTTGAATTATGTAATATAAATAGACAATGGGGATCAGCTTTTTGCACTTCCTGGGAAGTCAACTTCCTTATGCGTTCAGATATTGTGGACTGATCATAAACAACCAAGATTCAGTGTGACCGTAGTGTCTTACTTGATTCACACTCCGATTTCGTCTGATTCAGGTCTTCGCTGTCGTCCACAAACTGACAAATGGAGAAGAGGCGGCAGCCCCTCTGACATGCATAGAGCGTCTCCTCCTAAAAGTAAACATCCAGTGACCATTTCAATACAGGAAGGTACTTTCACAAATAATTGCAACGCGGCGATGCCGCTTGAGGCCTTTAAAGCTTCAAAATATCTAGTGCACTCCCTATTGGCCTTTCTTCTAGTATATTAGTCGATAATTCCTTAACTGTAACCACACAGGTTTTTTTACCAAACTGTGTCGGATACTTCATTAGCAAAATATAAGTAATATAGGCTTCGGTACTATGTACCGTACAGCAAGTACTCACCCGCGGATAAGTGTGTAAACTATATGTCATTTGACATGTTTTGTGACAAGACGATGTATTTCCCAACACGCTATCAAATACATCCGACGACGCAGTTGTGCATGAAAGCACAACAAAAAATCCTAAAATACAGTCAAAAGTCGAAAACATTCCCATTGTGTCTGCTGAAACCTGAACACAAAACGCACTTCTTCCCTATCCGTCGTTAGATCTCGCGAGGTTAGAGACGTGACTTTTTTTACCCATAGCTTTATTTACCAGAGAGCTAGCTACATTCACATTTTAGCTAACGCGAATAGATTAAATAGATATACTTTTTTGTTTCAAATTGAAATATTTCTGTTTTGTACATGTATAAGAAGCAGTTATTTTGTTTCTTCTGCTTGAAATAAGAAGAGTTCGCTATAGCCAGCCAGACTGTAGGCTACTGTTAATGTAATTATGTGTACCGTAATCTAAATTCACAGGGGCGCGACTGCAAACACACCAGCCATCACATTCACTAAAAATTGTATTTTATCCGTCTAAATATGGACAAATATGTAGTGCGGCTACCTAAGGGAGAAATATCTAATCAAATGAAGAGTGAGGGAAAGGTGTATAGGCAAACAACAATAGAATCATTACGGGTGAGCCATTTACGTGAATTTATTAAAACACGGAGGTTCAAAGTCCCAGTCCTTTGTTACTGATTAGACACTAACATTTACTGTTATTTGTTTGCAGAGGGTGGTTGTGATTGAGGACATCATACGCTACAAGGCAATGTTAGAATTGCCTGAACAGACCAAGGACAACCTGCTACATGCTTTGGCAGAGCTGAATAAGAAGATACCATGCAGGGATGTGCTGAAGTCAACCAAAATAGGTATTCACGGACACTAGAACTACTAAATCTCTACTTGACCAATATCGTTTCTAAAATCCATAAAATCTTTCCTGAAATCATATAGTATAAAGCATAGTGCCTGCAACCCTCAAAATCAAACCATGCAATTAATTGCAATTTTATATGTACACAATCATTTCTCTATTTTTATGTATTGAGCTGTGAGCGTTTTCTGTGTAGTTTTATAATTAGACCTACTGTTTGCTACCATGGCACGTTGATTTTAAGAGAAAACTATTATGATATACAAATACTCATGTACTTTGAATGTAAATTCATTAATACACAAAATATGTAATATTTCAACTAGTTCAACAACATGTATCCTCTCTAAGGTCACACAGTCAACAAAATGCGAAAGCACCCTGACCCCAACGTGAGCTCACTGGCAAAACAGGTTTATACTCAGTGGAGGACCTTCATCGAAGATAATTCAAACAAATCCTCTATTGAAGTACGCTCTGACAAGCAATCTGAAGGACTCAGGAACAATGCTAGAAGACTAATGTCTGACTCTCTGGAAGTAAAGGTGAGAAATATCCCACAGTGCAAAACTGTGTACGTTTATTTAGCTTTTTACATGGCTGTTATGTTTTTAGCTGCTATTATTTTCAGTTAATGATGTCACAATGGTAACCATAGTCAAATTAATATCCAGCAAAACGTTTATAATCTGTTTTGTCTACACCATTTTATGGTGCTGCAATTGTATGATGATGACAGACAACTAAATTGTTATATTATTTTTAATGGATTATAATGACATTGGGTGTTTCAGTGTTCACTAAAACTGACAAAGCATTCATTGTTTTAGCCAGTAGTATCACATTGCCCCCTAGATTGCACAGCAAGTTATGGAGTTAATTGAGAACCTTCCGTTTCATCAAAACATGTTACGAGGTGCTTTTTCAAGATCCTATTTAGCTAGGAGTATGTAACATGTACATGTTTTCTCTGTATAAATGGTTTATCTCGCATGAAGAATGAATGAAAAGATACATGGTAATTAACTTCCTTTTCTGTCTTACAGATGGATTGTGGCCTAATAGACAACATTGAGAGAGAAGTGTTTCACCAAAGTTCCCGGTTGATCAGCAGCTCATACAGACGGACAGTGAGAGCGCTGGTATTCGCTTTCAAACACAAGCCTGAGATCAGAGCTCAGATTAAGGACAACACAGTTGATATCATGCAGCTTGTATCTAACTATAAAAAATAAATGCAACTATAGATAATGGAATCCACAATGCATGAGACAAATGGACTTAATGAAGACTCTTTGCTGTTATAATTTTTTTATAGTGTGCCATGTTTTTTTTAAATTTTTTTTTTTATTATTCCTAATGCCTTAAAAAATATATTTGGCACACAGTTGTACAGTTTTATTATTTCTTCCAATTCATTGTCAGGAAAATGTGTAATTTATTATATGCATAATCATTGTGTTATTTTGTAATTGAATATTTCACATTGTAGGAAACACCAGATTCATTGTCTTTGACCATAATAAATGTTTTCATACAAAAATATATTTAGACAATTTCCCATTTCTAAGTCAATGTCATGATTTTGTCTCCATCTAGTGGTGGTGTATGGGAAACACAACATACTTCTAAAGCAGAACTAACCATATAATAGCTATCACCATGAGAATGACTGCCAATACGCAGATGCTGATAAAGACTATGTCACTGGGGTCGTGTGGCTCGGCCACTGTGTTCCCACCCTTGCTGCTGCTGGCGCTCTCTGTTTGGCGAGCAATTTCATCAAACCGGCGACGCTCCTCCGAAGAAATGAGGACCGCCATTGCCATCTTCCTCTGGGCATCACACTGCACCTCATATTCCTGCACGTCCTGCTGTTTCCCGTCAGAGAAGTCGATGTAGAGTGTGTTCACCAGTACAGTGATGTTTCGACGTTTCTGCAACACGGCGGTGTCACCGCATTAATGAAACGCGTGCACATGTCAAAGCCATGGGCGCATGCAGTAGTAAGCTCTCTTAACATAGAATAAAGGGGGGGTGACAACTACTGATATGCCAAGCAATATCTCTAATAATTAATAAGCATGATATAACTGCAACTGTTTAAGTGGAGGCTCACCTGGCCAGCAGTACCACAGTTGACAAAGCGTGCTAGTATTTTGTATGAACTTGCAGTCAGCTGGGAAGCACATGTTGGATTCCCTAGGTAGATGCTTTCCCGGTCCAGCTGAGGTAGGAAATGCTGGGGAATCAGGATCGAGAATTCTGTTCTTGTGCAGCTAATGTTTACTGGCACCACTTGGATTGGGGAAAGAGCATACGTTATAGTTCACATTGGATTGTCCCGCATGAACAGGCAAATGTGATGATTAGTGGCACTAAAAACATATTTTAAATGTGTCATTTTAAAAAGTATAAATAAAAACACATTAAGTGATCTTGAGCGTGGCTTGACGATAAAACGAGTGTAACTGTAAATTCATTGAACTGTCAGGTTAAGAGGATTAGAGAACCAGATCACACAGCACCCTCAGGGCTGACACCTACCTCCCACATAGGAAGCAGAAAAGCCCCTATGAGCTTCGTTCCTGTCTGTGCAGAGAACCACCAGCATTTTGTTCCCCTTTGAGATAAGCGTTGGGGGCTGCTCACTGCCGCACCAACGGCCCAGCAGGGAATCAGTCTGGCTTTCACCATCATACACCGTGACAGAGTCAAAGTCACACATGTCAGACAGACTGTTTTTGTCCTCGAGCTCCATGAATGAGAAGAACAGTTTTATCCGGAACCCCGCTGTCAGTGTGATAGTCCAGTGACAGTTGATGTTATTTGGGTAGATGTTAGGGAAGTTTGGGCTAGTGAAGTTGCCATTTACTGCTGTCAAGGCCTGCTGACATTCTCCTACAGCATGAAAGTATGTTTGTGTAAGCAGGCAATATTACATTTCTACAATGCTGTCACAGTACAACTACACAGTGCACTTGTTAGTTTAATGGTAGCCTGTCCGCAAGTATTTTACAAGAATGCAAGACACATTATTTGAGATGGTGAGTAATAAACTTAAGTTACTTTAAGAAAATTAAAAGAGTATCTCATACAAAGGGTCCTTACCAGAGTAGTAATATGCTTTGAACCCCCGTCCCCCAATGTTGAAGTCAGACTTGAAGACTACCAGAAGCTGATTAGATGTTGTAACTGTAACAGGAGGTTTATCCCCTCCGCAGTAGTTGCCCACGTGACGGTGTGCAATAGTGGGGCCGTCAAACAAGGCCACAAAGTCAAAATGACAGCCGTCGTTGTTCTCCAATTGGAAGTCCAGGAAGACCAGTGTGACCACTGTGCTGTTGGAGACACGGATGGTCCAGGAGCAGTCAGCGTTGTTACTGTACTCCTGAGGATAGCCTGGGCTAGAGATAATGCCTGACAGGCCAGTTAGTACACCTCCGCACATATCTACAGTAGAGAGGGGGGGAAGGTTTCATTTGGAAGAAAGCAGCTAGCTGTATTCAACGTTATAATAACCTTTAGCCACATGAATCACCATAGAATTTAGAACTCCCTTTAATGAAACACATTATTGCTTTGCAATGGATAGTCGAGCCATAACGTTGAGCACTATAGTCACCTTTTCTGTAGCCTACAACAAATCCCCTATGGGCCACGTGGCGGTCCGAGTGGAATATGATGGACATGACATTCCAGGAGGAGGTGAACTGTGGTGGTGCGATGTCCCCACAAAACGTTCCCAAGTGGTTCCCCTCGTCCTCGGATATGCCGTTGTAGATCTTGATGTAGTCATAAGCACAGTGGACATGGTACTCCAGCTCAAAGTGGTGAAAGGTGAGGAGAACCGAGGAACCTTCTGCCACCACGATCAACCAGACACAGTTGATATTGTACGGGTACAGGCCCGGGAAGTTTGGGCTGGTTATATTGCCAGATGGGGCAGAGAGGATTCCACCGCATTTAACCCCTAGAAGTTACAGTAGTGGTCAGATATTTCATAGATAAACTTTGGAAACTGTAACATTTCTACAGAATGGTATACAGTGCAACTATATATGCCAGGAGAATAATTTTCATTTAAAATATTGTGTGATATATGGCAGTGCAGAGCAGATTCATCATTTATAGCTTCCTATTTAATTATTTTGTTTCTATTTTATACTAGCTGGATATGACCTTTGGGGGTATATTAAAAGCTGACATTGAACAATGAAAGCGTAGCACATGCAACATACTGTATAACATAGCAATAAGATAAAGCACCCCATCAACTTCATGCTTTGCCCTATCAAGATAACAAATAGCAACTCACCTTTTTTGGAGTCAGCCTTGTCAACAACCAACAGTAAATTTATCAGTACAGCCACCCGAAGACTCATGCTGTTATTGTTGATATGGCTTTGTCACGCATCAACATACAATAGGAACAGTGTAAGACAACTGCAATGTCAGATATTCCTTGTGCGGAACATCGGCAAAGGTGCTGGTAATGGCACGTTGAAAAATTCATCCGTGGCCTGAATAGAGAACCTAATATCTCAGTCCACCTTAACCTCCTTTGCTGAATTTTAATGGCCTGTATCGAATGAACGCGAGTGACTTGTCAGGACACTGTTTGGGGAGATGGCATCCATTTTTAATGATTGTCACACACAACGGAGAGCAGCTCTGCGTTAGAGTTGAAAACGTGAAGCCAGACATTTGTCACTGATATAGTTGGACATCTTAGGGAGTGAAAGGCCCAGAAATACCCATGTTGTAATCAATATTGAATAGACGCTTTAAATATATTAATTTCATCCTAACAATAGTTAGGCAAGCTTTATAGATAAGGACGGATAATCCACAGTAAACAATGAGTGTATTGTTGGAACAATACTATAATAATGATTATTCCCTGTTAGTAAACATACAATTAGCAAAATAAAGTGTATTGAAGCGCTCAACAATACGCCATTATTAAACATAATCTAACCTCTGTTAACAGTGACTGTAAGAGAAACAGTTCTAAGATTTTAATATAGAGCAAATGAGAAATGTTTTGTCTGATTAATGTCTGAATTCAATTTCTAATCATGAGCTGTAAATACATTCACACTTTGTGACCATTAAACTGTCTGCTCTCAATCAAGGAAATTAACAAATTGTTTACAGTTTTGTCTTATGCAAATGGCCTTGCTGCAGGTGTGGAGTCCCCGATGTGCCAAGTGTCAGTCACACTAACTCATTCCTCCTGTTTGGCAGTCTAGCGTTACCTGAGTAAGACAGACGTGAAGCAATGTAGAAGAATTGAGAGAATGGGGTAGCCAGACAGACTACATCATTAGTAATAAGCTGCTACTCAAGATTTTACAAACACTACCACAACTGCAGTTAAATACACACACCTACTAGGTGGAGCTGTTGCATCACAAGTTTCCTTGTGACACAACACAATCAACCACTCTCTTCAGAAGGCATACAGAGAGCTGTAAGCTGAACTAAATAAGGTTGTGATTAAAATCAGTCAAGTGTTTTTCACACCGCCGTTACTAGGACTAAAATGAGCTGCCTCGCCTTTTGAATTTGAATTCTATCCTCTCTGAATGCTTGTCATTGTTCACGGATGTGGGCACTGGGCAGTGCCGAAATGTGTTTCAGGAAGATATCGTTTGTTTAGCAAGTAAATAAACACTGCTTATTAAAAGTAAATGGCCAAGGTTGAAAACTTATGTCAGCTTAAGTTGGCATAAGGGCTAATTAAGTCAAAGAAATTGTAGCAATTTGCTATGTGAGGATGTTGAGTGCTGTACTGAAAATATTTTCATTCATTTAACTATATAATCCGGTATTCATACTGGTTATGCCTTCCATTGGAGATGTAAGATTAAGCTGGAGTGGTGTGCGTGTGTGTGTGCACATGCAGGTGTGTGTATAATTTGAGCAACACTCCACAGTTTATTGTGGAGTCAGACGTTTTATACAGTATGTGTGTCACTCTTACATTTGTTACAGTCATCATCACTGTCTTTGTACCACGTTTCATTCTAGTGGGGTTATCCATCCATCCATCCAGCCATCCATCCTCTCCCGCTTATCCGGAGTCGGGTCACGGGGGCAGCAGCTTCAGTAAGGAACCCCAAACTTCCCTTTCCCGAGCAACATCATCAAGCTCTGACTGGGGGATCCCGAGACGTTCCCAGGCCAGTTTGG
>JAODTR010055857.1:0-17498 GCA_025399935.1 Amblyopsis rosae
TATAATTTTAAATAATTCTAGATAAATACTGATTTCAACACAGCAAAATATACAGCATATCTTATTTACTATGCCCCTTTCTAATTGTCTGCCAGGAAAACTCTCATTAATCACAATTAATCATCAATTGTCAGTGTTGATCTGGTAACTGCATGCACTCATGTTGTTCAACTCAACTGAAACATTACACACAAACCTTTAGAAAAGAAAACAGTAATGGAATGATAAAATATTTGAAATATAAAATGACTCTTTATTGCATTAAGTTAAGGAAATGCAAAAGGGCTTTTAAAAACATTTTCGCAAAAGGGGGGCCCTCGGCAGATGCTAATACTATTTATGGGACCTTGGTGTGGAGATGTTTTGGAACCCCTGGGCCAGACTACCTGATCGGTGAACTCCACAATGGTGGTGGTGACCTCTGAACCGTTGGGCTGCATCTCGGTCCTGACGACGTCGGTCCTGCGTGGCGCGGGCTGGGCTGCCACGTCGCTGGCCTCTCTGCTCAGCGCGCCGAAGACAGGCACGCGGACGGCGTCTCTCGGCAGATGCTCCCGGTCCACCGACGACGACACCGGCACCGACCTCTTGGGTTTCTTGGGAACCACAGGCTTCAAGGAGAGAGGAGACGTTCTGGTTAGAAGTTATACTGGGCTTTTAAGGAACGCCAGCCAAATCAGTTTTATTTTATATATATATATACACATACATACACACACATACATATATATACACACACAGTATATCGGGTTGGGATGTAAAAAACAGTAACTGTAACCCATTACAGGACTACTTTAAAGGTTTGCAGAAGTAAAATGCATAAAACGGCATTAAATAATTAAAGTAAAGTCCTACTTTAATATAAGCAACATAAGCGGTCACACAAATAAGATTTGGTGTGCCAACTCAGTAAATTGCTTTGGATGGCATTTCAAAGAACAATGTTTAGGCGTGAAGTAATCTAAAAGTAATGAAAGTAATCAGATTACGTTACTAAATTCGGGTAATCAAAAAAGTATCTATATCTATATGTATGTATGTATGTATGTATGTATGTATGTATGTATATATATACACACAGTAAACAGTATATATTCAGTATACAGTAATACTGTACATATACAGTGTATCCTCTGACAAGCGGGTATGTACCTGTACATCCGAGCGCTTGACCTCTGGCCGGAGCTCATCAGCCTGGACGGTCTTGGCACGAGGGGGGGAGCTGCTGCTGCTTGCTCCCCTGCAGGGGGGCGCAGGTGCCTGGGGAGGAGGTGTTTCTGCGGGTGCCTGCTGGTGCTGGGGCTGCTGGTGGTGGTGGTGGAGGAAGTCGATGCCCATGCAGAGGCCTCCGTCGGGGGACAGGTTCCGCTCGCCCAGCTCCGTCATGCCCCGGGAGAACTCCTCCATGCCCGTGTGGAGGTCCATGAGGACGGTGAAGTCCACCTCGGCCTCCAGGCTAGACGTGGAGCTGACGGTGATGCTGGAGCACTTGCGCTCGATGCCCAGGTGGGTCTCCTTCAGGTAGAGGGCGTCCTGGTCCAGGTCGTCCTCCGACACGGAGCCTAGGCGCCTCTCCCACGGCTCCCTCTACAGGGCGGGAGGGGGAATGACACTGCAATCGCACTGAATATTTTCAATCGTTGACTGAATATTTTTCATTTAATATTAGTATCTGAAGGCCAGATTATACCAGCAATTCCCAACCTTGGTCCTGGAGTACCCTTGCCCTACATGTTATAGACGTCTCCATGTTCCAACACACCTGAGTCAACTGAATGGGTCATTAGCAGCCTGATAACGACCCATTCAATTGAATCAGGGTTGGGACACACTGTATTACACTGAGAGTGATATTAAACTACACAGCGTTGCCATCAACACCATCTTCACCACCAACTACGTTGAGAGGTTGTTGGTGCTTCAATCAACTCTTGGACTGAGAACTCGAGACGAAACGCGCAGACACGGTCCCTGGCTGGGGTGCCAGCGCTGAAGCCGGTTGCTAAGGCCAACGCACGAGCATTTTCTCCGCTTACAGGGATGGAGCTTTGACTTGACACCCGAAAGCTTTACCAGAATATGCAACTGCCCATCAAAATGATAGACAACAATAAAATCTACCACAAAAACTGGTTAGACATCTTGCTCAAGGAGGCTTACTTACAACATACTTGCCGTGTTGGGTAGCCAGCGGGCCTTCGACTATGGCGTGCACAGAACACGCCCGCCTCGAGCACTACATACTCTACGCGACCTGGATTTTGTGTCGTAGCGATATTCCCCAAAACGAAAGGTGGCACTGTATAAAAACATTTGTACGAAATTGAGGAAGTTGTGCAAGTTGTGCAAACTCCCGTCTTTTCCATTCTTTTGAGAATGTGCAGTATACATCTCCGTTAGATTATTACTTCTCAAGGAACACTGGATGTTTAGTGTTTCTTTCATGGAGAAAGCATTCTGTTCTATTCTGTTGGTTCGCCTGCTGTAGAAAAGCGTAGTTTGGAGTGTATACTACTTATTAAGCCTATCTAAATGATAAATCGTTCTTACTGTACACCGTTTGTAAGTAAAAAATGTGTCTACTAAATAACAACAATTTATCTTGTCTTTATATTCGACTGGACATGTCAGGTTCACTCTCCAGCCAGGGTCATGTGACCAGTGTCATGTGACCAGGTGGTCCCCGGGCGCTGCAGGCTGCCCACTGCTCCCTTGAGGGATGGGCTAAATGCAGAGGATGTATTGTGCAACATGTGACAATAAAATAAAAGCTTTACCTTAAAGGATGAGTATGTAATTTGCTTCAGAAGCACATTTAGTAAAATTTCTTGAAATAATCTTTACACCCGATAGTAATGACAAAATTAAATGCTCTGACAATACCATTAGAAATATCCGTCATCTGTGAGAGTCGCAGGAATGTGAAAACCGCGCGTCATAAAGTTCGGACCGAATTCAGCGATTAGCTGGCCTAACTGTCATCTTGAGCTGCGTTCTTGCGCGTACTCTGCTTCATTGTGCACTATTGTGACCGCTGATTCTACCGAAGTCATACAGATGCTTAATGTTTGGCGTTATTTTCTTACATGTTGAGCCATTTCTTATCATTACCAGTACCAGAGATGATGTGCTCCTTTGACAAATGCTGCTCCGGTGGACTCATCCTATTCATGGCGCGTTCACTTGTATTGGAGGCGTGGTTTAGAAAGGATGATTGAGGCAAGGGGCGGTGCTTTTTTTCGATTGTATCTTTCAAAAGCTGGCTAAGTTACTGGTTCTTCCAAGATGACATACTCATCCTTTAACCTTTACGTCTACAATGGTTGTGTGAACATAATCCGATTTTATATGTCATGCCTTTCAGAAGATGATGATATACATTAAGTTGAAATTATATGGTAATTAAAGCGACATTTGGCACTGGTACAAAATAATGACTATACTCAAAAACAGGGTACATATAAAACACTGACAGGTTCCAAATATGCCACTCCACTCCACGTCACTTAGCAACACGTGCCACTCATATTAATTGCAGCAAACGTCTTTTAAAGTAGTTCAGGAAAGTTAAACTAGTTAAGTGATAAACTTGAAGTGAACATTCAGAGCATTCAGTCCAACAATGGCACCCTGTTTTTCCCCTGTGTTCCGATTGTGTGTTGCATGGGGGGTGGCCACCAAATGTTTTCCACCTCGACACACCGTTTTACAACAACTCAACTCAATTCAAATCTATTCAAAGCAAAATCTGAAGTGTGGCCTTGGGGATGGTGTTGCCTAGCAACGTGGCTCCACAAAAGTTGAGAATTCCTCAACGTTTTTTGTGCAACTCTGCACCCGCGCAGGAACAAATTGCCTGTGGTTTGCCTCCGCAGGGGGTCTTGAGTCTGCAGTGTCAAGCGCCTGAAGGAAACAAGGGGCAGTAAACAAGCGCCAACTAACAACGAACTAAGAGGTGAAACCAATCTAGGTCGCGCAAGTCATCTTATTTTGATTTCACATTATGGCATTTTACCCCTGCTTTTAACTCGCGTTGTACCATGTAAAATATTGTTCTTGTAATATCTTGTTTCTAATTCCTTTTTATTACTATTTTCTACAGTTTCATCATTGTTTTCTAAATTCTTAAGGTGCTATACAAATAAAGTGTATTATTTTTATTATTAAGCCATGCAGTTTTGTCCTTTACATGGGCAGCATGAGGAGAGAGATGTGACTCACTGATGCTTCGCTCAGTGACTCCTCGTGAATGGCAGGTGTGGGAGGCGTCTCCTGTGGATAAACGAAAGGTTGCCGGGTAATAAAACAAGGCAGGTGTCAGTGAACAGCAATAAACGTTATAATGCCACGGGAGTACAGACAAATACTGATCTTTTCATTGTCACTCAAGTGGACACCCGTATTACTGTTAACTACAGGTTAACTGTTTATAGCTAAACACATTTTTGTAAAATAATATATTTTTACTTAATAAAATCTCATTTGTCAATTTATCTAAACTAATGTATTAAAATAATTATGATTATTTTGTCTATATGTTTTGGTAAAACACAAATACTGTGGTATGGTGAACAGATTCTCCAAACCACAGGGTTTATGCAAACTCGAATATGCATACACTGGTAAACACCCAGAGATCTTAATGGCCTGGGGCTACTGTCAATAGCATGCACAAGCGTGATATAATCATGAATAAGTGCAATATTTATGCCATGCACTGTGGGGTTATAATCACCAGAAATCCCTTCTTCAGAACTCACGTATTCATATTCACAACCGTGCGGTGCACCACACTGTAATATGAATGCCCGAGCTCTCGGAGTGTCTGGCGTCCAACCCTCACACCGCCCATTGACCTTCGACAGAGGTGTCTAGCGCATTTGAACACGTGGTTCAAATGTCTCCCTTCCCCTCAGCCACTTGCAGAATGATGTCTACTAGTACATTCACCAATATAACGATGGCGGGAAATGTGTCTGACTCTTTGCAACAGCCACTGCGCTGCGTGGCAAAGGAAAAAGCTAGCGTTGCTGGAAGGAGTCTCAGTGACAGGTCAGGGGAGCAGCTCAAGCTGAAGCAATGGAGCCGCAAGGTTCTGAAATGGCAGGGCAGATGCCAGAGAGGGAGCCAAACCGATGACCTCTCCTGATCATGAGATTATCATACACAGCCATACAGGTTTTGGGGAATGTGTGTGCACAGAATTAATATTATTATTATTATTATTATATTAAAACTGTTATGGTAAAAAACAAAACAAGGGTTGAGCAATCGCTTGAAGCTCATGCAATGCTTTAGTTTATCCAATGATTGGTTAGCGTTAACGGGTTAGCAGTCACATGGTTTACCGCTTGCTTCCTCTTGGGTGCTTCATGGCTGGTGCCCCTGTGGTGGATGTGGCTGGTGTCCATAGCGACAGGCCGACCACAGGCGCTGGCAGCCTCTCTGGACCACGGGGTCTTCAGAGGAAGGCTTCGTGGGGGCGCTGTTGCCCAGTACTTGTGGCCATAGAAGACATTTTCTGGGTGGCATGATCCATAGTGGTCTTCATGCATTAGCATTCTGCCACTTGCATGCTGGTGTTCCAACCCCGTGATGTCCCTGAGACCCAGGTGCTCCCACTGGTGCAGTGGCTGTCGAGCACTGAGTTCGCTGGTTGGCGGATTACTCCCGGGCCTCGCTGCTGCGGTAGACTGCACTACAGCGACATCATCCACTCCCAAGGCAGCTTCACAGGAGCCCTCCTCCGTTGAGTTCATCATCTGCATGTCTGCGCCAAAGACACCCCCATCAGCATTAGCTCCTGTGCGTGCCTGAGAGTTTTCGACACTTTTGTTTCCTTTATTCAAAGACTTTTTGGATCTTTGCGGTTTGAGAGGAACTACTCTGGTGGCTTCGGAGTAGGGGATCACAGTTTCGTGGCAATCTTTTGCTCTTTCGGCATATGGACCATTTGTCTTACCATCTTCAGATTGTTTCCCGTTAGAATCATTTCGGTCATCATTGCCCGCATTGGACGATCTCTCCATGCCTGCAAGGTCATATTTCTTCGGTCTTCCTTTATTGAAGTTGCCTTGATACTCAAATGATTCATGATCGGTCTTTGGTTTGGGATATGTTGTTTCTTCTAGTGGAGGCCCGTAACCATTCCCATGTACACGCCTCTTACTGAACGCTGCCTCGCGTGAAGTGCCGTTTCTTGCTACAGCTTTTTCCAGGATCTGTGTGACCTTGCGCCCATTGAACTGCTTGGATCCTGTTACCATGGGATCTGTTGGATATTCTGGGCATGTTGATCCATCTGTTCTAGACATCAATGGATCCCGAGATGCTAAAATGCTGTTCGTACTGCTTTCTTTTCCACTGTGACTACTAACGGATTCATTGTGTGTCACTGCAAAAAGTTCTCTACCTATTATATCCCCGCCTGGGTGCTGTGTATTGAAAAAACTCTTTTCCAGTTTAGAATAAATATCCAGGGCTCCACCGTAAACATCTTGGTTGTCATTCAATTTGGCATCACCAGTCGCCTATGTCGACATAGAGTAAACAGTTGCATTAGCCTAGCTTTTATAGCTTCATATAAAATATTGATATGCTTGTGTAGAGATTAATTGGGGCAGCAATCAGTATTCAAAGCTGACCCATTCATTTACCTTTGAATATTTGTTGGTTTAATTCATGTGCAATACTTTTATCATGGTGGTGAGAGTGAATTGGGAGAGAATGTACAAAGGGACACCAAAGACTGATCAAACATAAGAAGGCCGTGATATTACAGAAGCAGCATGCCCTTCTGATGCTGCGACAACTACAACCGATACAGATACGTGACACAAGGGGGGAGGGCGGGGGGGGGGGGGAAGCACGTCTTACCACCTTCCTCTCGGGAGTTCCTCCAGGCGGGGTGGTGGATGAGAGCCTCTTCTCCCTCTGGCCCAGCTTGCTATTGGGCTGCCTCAGTGCTCTCTTCAGCTCGTTGATGCTGGCCTGGTGCTTCTGCAGGACGTCCTCCGTCTTGTCCAGGAACTGCTGCCCGCACATCAGAGAAGGCGCAAGGGATGCCATCACTTACACTAAGACGCGCACCCCCCCCATCGCACCTCCTATCCCGCACCCCCAATGCCGCACCCCCCCCCCCCCCAAGGGTGTGCAATTGGGTGCAGTTTTGGCTCCCACTAGTGGATGCAGGGGGGAGGGGGGGTGGGGGGAGGAAGGGGGCGAAGCTTTCATCTAGCAAGGCAGATGGTATTCTTGCGAGATCGCGGCAACGTGGGAATTCTGTCTTGAATTCAGGCTTTTGCTCTTTTGGCCAAACCACTGGTGGCGCTTATCGATCGGCGTTGGGGATTATGGCTACTTAGAGGAATTACTGCTGTAGTTTAGGCGCGACGTCAGCCTGTGATAGACAGGCGTTACATCGAGTATTTTTTTTTGCACAAACATTTTCCGAGGACGACTTCTCAAATGGTTCTGTCAGGTTTAGAAACAGCAGGTTAAAAAAGTCTTACACACCCATGCAAGTGGGTCGAGTATGTTGCATGTAGATTGTCCAATTGTGTTCGTTGCGCACACATTGAAGCACACACTACACAAAGTCTACACACACTACCACTTTAAACTGGTCTTTGAAGTTTAAAGTGAGTGTCTCCTGAGAGCGTCTGCTGGGAGTTGAAGACTGTTTTCCCACGTCACATTTCTTGACAGTGCCAGATAAAAACAACACTATAACACTTCACTGCTCCTCAATAGCGCCCCCCCCCCCCCACCCCCTTCCCAGCTGCAGCAGCTAATGAAGGCAACAGGGGAGGAGTAGCATGTAAAAGAGAAGGACGCGTCAACTCCATTCACTTTTTGTTTTTTGTATAGCAATGGCGGATCACGAAACCTCAAAACAGTTCCCGGAAGTTAGCCGCAAATACAAAAAAGTACCCTATAATTTATATATCGTAAATGTAAATCGATGCATTTATTGACTGCTAATTACCAAAAATTGCAGTTATGTATGTATTTATCGATCCAAATTTCCCACCAAGAACTTCCTGCATCTCCATGAACCATGTGACCGAAATTTAGAACTTACGTTGGCGCGACTCTCTCTTCTACATGGCTCTGGTTTCAACCGCACGGGTTATTCCAAACACAAATTGAATAGTGTCCCTTTAAGCAATACATGACACAACACGCCTGGCGATGGACGGACAGCAGAGGTCAGGCAGAGGTCAGGCAGAGGTCAGGCAATACCTCCTGTTTGGGCAGAGGGGGGGCCAGATCCTTGTCCAACAGATGGGGTAGCCGGGAGGGTGGGAGCAGGTAAGATGTGAGTGGGGTGGGGTGGGGGAGGGTGGCGGAAGGGGGGGAGGGGGGTCGTAAGCCAAGCGGGCGGTTGAGGATCGGGTGGGGTGAAAGGGCGATGGTGGGGGGTTTAGGACAGGCGTGTGCAGAGACAAAGAGGGATGCAGGTGAGAAACAGGCTCCACATCTGCTCCGGTAAACAAACACAAGTGTCCCTGAACGTTCATCTGATTAGATAACCTTAAAATCAGGCTTTGTCGCGCTTGGTAGCTTGCTTGGTAGCTTGGTCCTTGATAGCTTGCTAGCTTGCTTGGTGCTTGCTAGTTTGCTAACTACCAGCTAAAATCAAAGCAAACTCCCTCAGAAGCTCAGCCCCACACATATTGGAAACGCATTGCGAAGCCAAGGGCATTGTTGCTGTGAGCGGGGTTTGCCACTTGGTGTTCCTATTTATAATTATCTTACAACAGCTTTAGAGTTACAACACCTTTAGAGTTACAACCTTGAGTCTCTCCACTTAGCTAGTACCCTAGTAGTGTCGGTAAATGGTAAACGCCAAAGGATCAACTACAGTACGCCTGCTTGCAATAGAAGTGTCGCTATCCACACGAACATGGCACCTGATTGACGCCAGATAATTATTCTTCATTTTAATTATTGTCATGTAATTGCACGGTAGCCTATCCATCTGTATACTGTAGCTCACTGGGCACAGTTGTACATCACAGTAGCACAGCCAGATTCAAGAAGTGTATATGAGCACATTAAACAACAAGGAAGTGCAGAGGAAACAAATCGATTTCAGAGTAATAGGTTTTATAAACATCACTTCTGCACCATCTGCTAAATAACAATTAATCCCTGTGATAACAATGTGCTCACAACCAATCCAATACAAACAAGCCATTGAACAACTGGTGACGATTAAATGAAGCTTATCCTACTGAGGCAGTATAATTCACCCTGGATAAAGGCATCACATTAATGGCATGTTAATGAACATGTAACTCTTAACTTCCAATGGGCTGACTTACAAAGAACCAACAGCGTAATGCACAGCAAATGTTTACAGCACATAAAAACTGCCTCTCAGAGCTCAATCATCTGAGATGTGCAGGGTATTTACTAACCTGGTGAGACCATCCATTTCGAGAGCTCCATTTTCATTTCGCGTGTCAGTCTGGAAGCCCTCAATACAAAAGAGTTTTTCAGCCGTTTAGAAAACAACAAGGTCAATCAACGGCTGGTTAACGTTTTTCTAAATATCCCAACATCAGGTTACACCGTACATTTCCATTACCAATGGCGCTCTAGATTATTTTAAACATTCTGATTGGGTGAGATAAAGGTAGATAATCCAATCTAGAAATTGGACTGAAATGTATTAGCGCCCCATTTATTTATGACAAACGCTTTTGAATTGAGGGGTTCCACGCGGTACCTCGTGAGATCAGAATGGCGTCTCGAGGCCAGCTAATTCACGCATCGCCGTGTGTCCATGCATGGAAGCATGACGACGGCGTCAAGGAAAGCTTGATGAATGTCATCACAATATGACAGGAGCACGTAACATTCCCTGCTAACGCAGACCGACTGACCGGTGACAAGGCGGCAGGCCGTGCCGTGCAAACACAGTGTCGTGCAGAAACATCCACGGCCATAACCAGAGTGCGCACGCACGCTCACACACACACGCGTGCACTGACGCTTGCGCACGCACAGACAGACAGACAGACAAACGAACAGACGCCGGCGTCCGTGACCAAAATACCTCCGGCTTTGTGTCTCCCTCACCCTGCCAGAGAGAGCGAGAGGAGGCGGAGAGCAGGGAGGAAACAGAGGAACAGAGAAGCAGAGAGAGAACGTTAACACCCCAGCGGGGAGGAGGAGGAGGAGGAGGAGGAGGAGGAGGAGAGAAGACTGTTAGTAGAGGAGGATGCTGGGTAAAACTTGAATTTTTTTATTTATTTTTTATTAAAGAAGAAGAAAAAAAAAGAAGAAGAAGAAGAAGAAGAAGTAGAAGAAGCACTGTTAGCAGAGGAGGATGCAGGGTAAAACTTGTATTTTTCTGTAAATAAAAACGAGAGAAGGGCGGAGGAAAGAGGTCTTGTTAGATTTGGGAAGATTAAAGGAACAGTGAAGGAAAGGAAGGGGCTTTGGGTCCCGGCCCCACACTGGGTAGTCTTGGGAGGGACGCAGAGGCGATGCAGGCTGGGAGTCAGGCCGAGCAAATGGGAACAGGGATTACTTCCACAAATGAAATGAAAGGCAGGAGACAGAGCGATGGTGTGTGTGTTAGTGAGGTCTTGATTTGTTGGAGTCACGTGTGTCTGTGTCCTTTTAGGTTTCACACACTGGCAGTTGGAACAGGCCGGCTGGGAAATAAGTCCATTTCACCTCCTAATAAGAACATTATATGCCGGGTTGAATGAAGGTTAAATATAAATACAAAGATACATTATATATGTGTTAGTGTGACGATTATACACGGATAAGACATCGAGTCAAATTTCTTGTGTCGTGTGTGTGTGCATGTGTGTGCGCACGCGTGTGTGTGTCAAATGCTGAAATTGTAAATGTGTGTGTGTGTATGTGAAAAAATAAAATAATCTGCTCTAATGTATTCAGCACTTTAGTTTTAGGCACGTAATATTAAGGCCATTAGGAACTTTGTTTGTTGATTGAATGACATATTGACACGCTGGTAGACACATGACAAGATGCTGTAACTATTCTGATATAATATTGCTTACTATTGCTTGTGATTGTGTATGACTGTCCAACTGTTGACATATGTACTACATGTAAGTCGCTTTGGATAAAACCTTCTGCCAATTAAATGTAAATGTGTGTGTGTGTGTATCTTCTTCTCTCCTCCTCCTGTACCTTGAGCTCCAACGTCTTGGTCTGTGTAGCGCCCCGGTCCTGGCCCTGCTCCTGGTCATGGCCCTGCTCCTGCTCCTGGTCTGGGTACTGCTCCTGGTAGTGGTAGTGGTCGTGCTCCAGGTCCAGACTGCCCTCCTGGTCCAGGTCCTCCCGGGACATGAACTGGGTGCGCTCACTGGAGCTTCTCTGGGACAACTGGTCCATGCTGTCGCCTAGCGCCGACGCTGGGACGAGGAGGGGAGGGACGAGAGAGAGAGAGAGAGAGAGAGAGAGAGCGAGCAAGAGAGAGAGAACATTATCAGGGTCTGGCCACTCGGTAGCCATCTTGGTAACGTCCCATGGCAGCTGTTTGTGGGCGAATGATATCAGGCCCCTTCTCTAAACGAGTAGGAGAGAGCTAGTGTTGCACTTTCCATGGTCACCAGGACATTACATTATAGTGTAGAATCACCAGGCAAATCTGATTTAAAAACCACTTACACTGCACCTAAACATTGCACATTGTTTCTCTCTTAGAGGTAGAGTTAATGGAAGGATAGAACAGTATTTCCCCAGTATGGATAAGTAAGCAGCTAACTGTTTTGGATTGACGTTGTTTCAGGTAATGCATGGGCACAGTAGATTCAGCTGCCTGGTTGCTACAGCACAGTACGCTCAAGAAAAATGCCCTCGTTGGTGATGTAAGGCGCCACGCCCACTTAAGACACCACCCACTCTCACTCCCATAGAGATGAATTATTATTACATTCCTGGTTGGTATTCATTTCCTCTCACCTCCGTCCACGCTCCGCGGGAGCAGGTACCGCTTGCTGACGGAGCGCTCGAACTGGGGGGCGGGCCGGTCGATCAGGGAGCTGGCCTGCCTGGTTTGGGCCTGGGTCCGGCCGCTGTAGCGGAACTTGGAGCCGATCACCAGGAACCCCTTGGGGGGCGGCTCCGGGGATACCAGCCTGCAGAAACACCATTATGTACTGTGCACACGCTCAGAAAAGAAAGGTACAAAATGGCCCAATAGCGGTAGTAATGCTTGTCACTGGAGTGATACCCTAAAGGTAGAAAAAAAAGAAGAAAGATACAAAAGCAATAAGTTTTTACTTGTAAATGATACTTATTAGTACCCCATGGGAACATAAATGTATTATGAAGGTACTGTGACATTTCTTTATGAGTAAATGGCATAATTTAACCATACACTCAGAAAAGAATGTCTTCATCAATGTGTTAGTTTTTTTTGTATTCTTTTGACCACTAGGTGGGTATGGGTTGTAGTACAGCATTTACAGCCATAGACAAGCTCTTGTTTATAATTTACTAGTTGAATTTGCTAATTAGTGATTAGTAGAGCTGACAAGCAAGAAATCGTCTCTTGGTTTTAGTACATTACATTTTACCAATCATTCTGGGACTTTGAGTAGCAGTCACCTCACGCATGCTAGCAAGTTAATAGCCAGAATGGTGATGACACCTGGCCATAACTGGGACCAGGTCTGATCCCCACGTGGCATCTATCAATATTGCATTGGACTGACCATTACACAATTTAATGAATTCATACAATTTGTTCGTTTTTGCTTGCCTTGTGATACTTAACATTGCAGACTTAACATTGCATTATAATAGCTGATTATTGTTGACCTATCGCTGCCTACTGTATCCTAAGGTTGGATTCCTCTTTCTGTAGTCCCTTCCCAAGGCATCTTTTATCCACATGGGTTGTACGGAAGGTTTTCCTTGCCTGGGTGTCATTTGTTTCATGTGAAATGTGGGCCAGTGCAGCCCATTGAGACCGTAATGCGGTTAAGGGCTATATAAATAAACCTAACTTGACTTGACTTGAAATCTAAAGCCACTAGTTGAACGTATGTCTGTGCCAGCTCATTGCTATGCCGTATGCTGTAAATGGATGCTTGTAGGTGCATGCTAGCTGTTGCTCGCCCACCGCCAACCCTGATAGATCTATAATGTGAATTTATGTACTGTGCAAATATATGTACTGTGCTATGGCTAACTTCAATTTCCCACCTGATTAGAAGATCATGAACTGCAAATGCTCTGCATTGGGAGTACGTACAGGATAGCACAGTATGGCAGAAGCATTCATCACCAAAATAATGAATGTATTGCCGTTCTGTTTCATTAAAAGGACATTAGTGTTAATATACGAGTTGATCTGTTACTAAGCAGTACTCGTGTCCTCTAGCTAATCATTCTCCCAACCTCCCGGTTCATTCATCTTCAGCTGAAGACCACATGGAGACAGAAACGATTATAGATGCGCGCCGTGTGGCAATACAGCCAGTCGAAGGGCACATCTACTGTGAGCTATGTCGTGCAGCGGGCCATGCGGTGTGGGCCAAGAACCCCTGTGTGCGTGTGTGAGTGTGTGCACGTGTGTGAGTGTGCGTATGTGCGTGTGCGCGTGGTGTCATCATGTCCTACCTGAAGAAGGTGTGGTGCTCAATGCAGACCTTCCACAAGCGCTTAGAGGCCCGGTGGTTAGGCAGCTTAAAGCCTATAGTGCTCTCAAACTGTTCATACTGTGAGAGGAGGAGGAGGAGGAGGGGGGGATGGATGGGGGAGGAGAAAAGGAACGGCGGGTGAAGGAGTGCAGTGGTTGGAGAACGGTTGCGACGGCGGGGGGTGGATTGTGTTTACGCTGCCGAGATGGAAAATCAATGCAGCCTTTCAGTTGACTAGTAGATAGATACACATTGTCATGCTGCCCAGGGACATTTCAGCCATGCCGGGTTGAGTTTAGTCTCCATCAAGGAGTCAATATGCTGAATAAGCCATCCTAATCAATAGGTTATTGTGAAATTGGGAGGTGTGGCCGTTTCTGAACACTGACACTGTATTTCAGTCAGGTTTGGGTACACTTTGGCCTCTCATGAGAAATCGATTATAATAATAATCAATGGTTATTGATGAGACACTAGAAACATCCCAGATTAAGTGGTTTGATTGGCGGCGCTAATTGCATGCGCAGAACGGTCATCAGTTTAACACTGTATGCATCACACTGACTGACACACACCCAAAGACTAATAATTTGAGTCAATGCCAGACCAAGCATAATGCAAAACTAAGATGTTGACAAAAATGAATGAAAGCCTATTTTATGACATGGCAATGAATACTTTTGCTTCCTCTTTCTATTTTTAATTTTATTTTTTTTTTACAACTACCCAATCCCCCTTATCTTTAAAACAGTATCTCAAATATAGCTGAAAATCGTGTTTGCAAGACAGAAAGCAAACTGTGTTTCTTATCTGTTTCCATGGTATTTGCCTTAGATAAAGCTTAAAACTCAGTGGCAACACTTTGATCAAGCCGCGAAAGTTTCATCTAAGCTGCTTGGAATAGGTCATGACAACCATAATGTAATTTCAACTATAATGAAACCTTGGAATTGCACAAATAAAGTGTGCTTCTATGCACATCACCCTTCCTTGCAATTGTCTCAGGTTTACAAGGATGATTGTCATGAGCTGTTAAACAGGCGTGGGCTCAAAAGGATTGTGCACAGATCTGCTGTGCGTTGAGCAAGATGGCAAAGATAGACAACAACAAAAATGGTATCTGCGTAGAGTACCTCTCCCGGGCGTATTTTGATGTAGAAGTTGCTCCTCTTGTAGGAGATCTTGAGGATCTTGGGCCAGGCAAAACGGTTGATCCTGAGACGGTCTCTGTAGATTAACAAACCGTTGGCACTGACGCCCAACATGATGTCAATGCCTTCTGAATCCTGGCGGCCACAGACGGAGACTTTATTAGTCATTATTAAGTTATAGTGCATTAATATAAGCAATTATTGTGGAGACTCGTGCAGTGAAGATGAACGAATATGATTACGGATGATTTGTTTAAACTGAACAACAACAAAATAACTTAAAGTGAAATGTAATATTAATGTGCAGCTAATACTTAAAATTTTCCAAACTACTGGAAGGCCAGGCGTTTATTATTGTCACCTTGGCATGGTGCAGGTCTACTCCATACATGGAGAGCTTCTTGGCATTTTCTAGAAAGTTCACCTCAGCCTCTGCTGGACTCATGCCCCTGCGGGACAAATGTCACAGGAGATCTTAATCATCACCTAATTTACCGATTTCCTCGCACAGCTAATGAAGAGGCTTCTTTGCCTTTGTGATCATGATATAATGTTATTCTTTCAACTAGGCTCTTTACTTGTAGTTATGCTGCTATACATTTTTTTGAGGATTGAATGGTGTTGTGAAATTAATAACTAAGAAAGCCCTGGTGACAAGCTGTTGACATTAAAACTGAATTATTATAACATGGTTGGGCCTGGTTAGTACTTGGACTATATAGTCCCCTGGGAATATTATAATTATTGTTTTGTTGGGGCGTGATAATAGGATTGTTGACTGTTGCTTCAGGTGTGTGTATGTTATGTATACTCTTTTTAGTTTCATATATTTATTTACTATTTATTTTTGTAATGTCTTGTACAGTGGTGTTGTTGGCCATGTATTGCTTCATCTGGGCTTTGAAGTCTGTTTGTCTGTCTGTCTGTCTATTATTTTAATAGCGGTAGTTATTTGCTATGGTGCTTGACTCCCAGCTCGAAGGTTATAGGTTTTAGCCACAGAGATGCCCAACTCTACCTGTATACATCATTGAGCACGAAGCCTGAAGCAGTTCTTAACACTGGAACAGCCAATAACCTCTGTATACCTAAAACCGCCGACGGGTAAAATGTACCCGTGCGCCTAGATACTGTGTTTCTAGTTTCAAAGAGTACAAAAAGTCATTGTATTAATTGTCTTCTAAAATTAGTCGCTCCATCACCACCCTCTGACCTGGAGGTGTAGTCCATCACCACCACCACCACCACCACCCTCTGACCTGGAGGTGTATTCCACCACCACCACCACCACCACCCTCTGACCTGGAGGTGTAGTCCATCACCACCAGCACCACCACCACCCTCTGACCTGGAGGTGTATTCCATCACCACCACCACCACCCTCTGACCTGCAGGTGTAGTCCACCACCACCACCACCACCCTCTGACCTGTAGGTGCGGTGGAGCTCCATCACCCTCTCCTCCAGCTCACGCGTCTGATTTGGCGCGAAGCGGAAGTCAGCGACGTAGTCGGGGCCGTGCTCCTCGGCCTCGTGGTCGCCCAGCTCCGCCTGCACGGTGTAGGAGCCCAGCAGGGCGTGGGTCACGAAGGAGCAGGGCAGGCGGCCGGACAGGACGTCATCCCGCAGCTGCAGGCAGAGGTAGAACCTGGACACGCCACCGGGGGGGGGGGGGGGGGGGGGGGGAGAGGAAGGAGAGGGGGGGGGGAAGCAGAGCCATGTGGAAGAAAGAGTCACGTCAACTCCCGTTCACTCCAATGGATCGGTTTTTTTCAAGAGAAATGGCGGATCGTGGAGCCTCAAAACAGTTCCCTAGAAATTGTTTTATCAGTGTAAATCGATGCATTTATTGACTACTAATTATCAGAAATTGCTGTTATGTAACTGTATTTATCAGTTTACCCAAGCACTTCCTGGAACCGTTCTGCGTTTACATGAACCATGTGACCGTTAAAAATATGGAACCTCCATTGGCGCAAATCGCTTGGTGGTGTCAGGTGATCAAGAAATCCCCGGGGGTTTAGCCTCGCAAGATCAAGGTCTCGCGATGCCAGCACTTCGATGCTTCCGTTTAACTTCGCCACAGGAGTCTGGAAGTCATTGTGATTGAGTCAGTAGCAACTGAACTTACCGATCAGCGTTGTGTTGATAGCTATAGGGGCGTGGTTTAGGTGTGCGGCGTGGTATAGGTGTGCCGCCAGCAAGAAGGACCAGATGGTTCATCCAATCAACCGCCAAGTATGTTTTGAAATTGCCTGCCCTTTTCAAACTGTTTTGACAGATTACTTGTGACTTAACAGTCTATCTGGCACGTCAGGTTATTGAAGTGTCCCCTAGGCAAGCCTGACTGTTGGTTCACACCACTATGGGTGTACTGTGTGTGTGTGTGTGTGTGTGTGTGTGCGTGTGCGTGTGTGCGTGTGTGTGTGTGTGAATAAAAGGCAATTAAGTGAGTGGTCTGAATGTTAGAAAAGTGATATATAAATGCAATCCATTTACCATAGAGGAGTTTCTCATATGGGGTTACACTTGGGTTACTAGGGGGATATGTTTCTAAGAATAACAGTATGCCACTTATATTACAGTAAGCCTATACATCAGGGGTGCCCAACTCCGGTCCTGGAGGGCCCTTATCCAGCATGTTTTAGATGTCTCCCTGCTCCAACACACCTGACTCAAATCAATGGGCTTCTGCAGAGACTGATAAC
>JAODTR010055878.1:0-17497 GCA_025399935.1 Amblyopsis rosae
TTTGGGGTCCCCTGCTGAAGCTGCTGCCCCCGCGACCCGACTCTGGATAAGCGGATGAAGATGGATGGATGGATGGACGTGTGAGAACACAATGCTGTACGTCTCCATTCACAAGAAATTAGTCTTCTAGTCTCACTCAGTCAACCACATTCAGTCCCACACTAATGAATCTGGTCTCACAAATGAATCTGATTCACTAATCTGGGTAAATATGACTGCATTTGCATGTACAGTACATACGCAAGTGTGTGTCTCCAGTGAGTGAGACTATATTATAATGGGTCCATAAAGTAGAGCCTCATTTCCCCCATTCCGGCCTGGGGATACATTTATAAGCCTATCCCAGGAGGAAACATCCCCATCAGGCTACAAACAGAATGTCTATCCCCTTCCCGTCACTCTGCCAGGGACATGGTGCCACCTCTCTGCCTCAATGGCTCTGGAATATTCCACAAGGCTGTACTACAGGGAGGGTGTGTGAGTGTGTGTGTGTGTGCGTGTGTGTGTATTAGAAAGTGTGTCATAGTGATAAACATGCCACAGACATTGATTACTGCACAGAGCTGAGGTTTTTGTGTGCATGCGTGTGTGTGTGTGTGGGTGCAAGCTTGCTGTTCCAGACACAGTGGCAGACAGCCGTAACATTTGCCATTATTGCCATCATTATAGGGCACAGGGGCCATCCAAAATGTATGTATGCCCATGTGTGTGTGTGTGTGTGTGTGCGCTGCTGTGTGCGTAACTACCATAAGCAGAGCCATTAGGCCCATCACTATGAGGCACTAGGGGCACTGGGCCCTTCATTGGACAATTCAGCGCTATCATCATCAAAGCTCTATCTAGCAAATGACCACATTACATTTAAAGGCAATGTGGCGGGGGACTTAAAATAACTTGCTCCACAACAGAAGGGGCCGAATAATGGTAACTGTCAGCTCCCTCTCTCACACGCTCTGCTGCTATCAATCCCTATCAATCTCTGTCAATCTGCTGCTCTCCACGTTTTGTAGCTGTATCTGTCTCATTCCCTACCAGTTTCAGGCCAGGAACATGTGTGCTGGATCAGCTTCCCCAAAAGGCAAAGCAGGGAAATGCCTACGGCCTCAACCCTGTTAAAGTAAGGCCTCAGATATTCATACATTTATTTTTCTATTCTAGTAAAGATTAACCTGGCACGCCAGCTGGTTCGTTTACACAGAACCATATGGGGAGCCGTCCATTGAAACAGCTTCAAAACCTTCAAAAAATACTTGGCAGGTGATTAGACAAACCTGTTAACCAGCAGAGACAACTCTAAACTCGGAAGAAGAGTGAAAACATACAGTATTTTCCATCGAGAAAAGCATTCAGTGTTGCTCTTTGCTCTTCTAATAAATTCAAATAAAACCTCTTTAGGAACCGGCATTGTCGAGATTGGATTCGCTGCCTGTCCACCTATACCATGCCCGTAGCTGTAAGTATATGCCGACTAGTCACACATAGGTTTACTGGACTGAAGCACCAAGGATTTGAAGCTCTTGCGACAAAGTCAAACTGAAGCTACTGTAAGTAAAGAAGGCCTAAAGAATGCTAATGTTGTGTTCTTAGGTGTATGCAATGCTCACTCGCACAAAACAGTCAATCTGGACACGGGATTCATCTGATTGGGCCCCCAAAAGGTAGAAATGCCTACAGAAAATATATCTCTATGTCTGAAACAAATAAAGCTGCCAAATATATCACAGCCAACGTTATATAATAATTTGATGTAGTGTAACATCAATGTTCGGGATGCTACAATAGATGCTAATTTTTATGCTAGGGTGTAACGATACACTGACGTCAGTTTGGTTCACAACGTGGCTTAGACATCACGGTTTGGTGCAGTGGTGGCAGTGGTGCTTTTACTCATATACCCTATAAGCCTAGCCTATATAAAATATATTGTTGAATCAGAAACACATTTATTAACTCAACCACACCCCCTTTCCCAATCATAATTGATCAAACAATGTTTTGTTGCTCACATTTCTTATTGTCAATACATTCATGATTCTATAAACTAAAACATGCCTAATATAATGTTTATACAATCAATGCAATTGTAACATGGGGAGCAGCGCCGCCTCCCATTCATTCTCGTAGTTACGATGCACTGGGCCGAAGATCGACACACACACACACACACACTGTTTATGTTACTGTGCGCCTGTGTGGTGGAGGGTATGTTCAGGTTTAATGTTTGTTTTGTTGTCGGTTATTGTCTTGCCACTCTGTTTGTTTGAGTTTAGTTGGCTGTCTAAAGCTGATTCATTAAACGACTTGTGTAGTTTGTTGGTCTACTCTGTACTCACCCCCTCCACACGTTACAGCAATGTCTACAATGTCTACTATGAGCTACTTACATACATATTGCCGGGGGTGCGGTAGGTTAACATAGTCGCAATACGGTCGGTTAAGGTCCAAAGGTGTAAAAAAAAAAAAGTTTGAAGAGCTTCGCTTAAGTTCCGTGTGCATTGTGCAACAGGCTTTAGGTCTACTGTTGATTAGAACAACGCCGACACCCCGACACATTTTCCCACACGGCTGTTTGAAAAGAATCAGGCGGGTCTATAACTTAAGGCTTACAATTTAAATGCTGTGTGGAACTCGCGCTTGTGAATTTTTGTTCCGCATTATGCTCCGCTATCTTCCCGCCATTGTACGATTTGCATTTGTACCATACCGTACAACTGCATGTACCGAAACGGTTCGATACAACTACACGTACCGCTGCACCCCTATTGTATACACATCTATATTGGTTGATATTGGATTTACATTTTTTTTTATATATATTCTCTTGTGTTCATTGACAAAGGCATCCTGTACACTAGAGCCAGCCTGACCCTGGGTGTGTGTGTGTGTGTGTGTGTGTGTGTGTGTGTACACAAAATATGGCCTCTGAGGTCCAATATCGCTGGCTTAGATCCAGCTAAACTGTTATCAGTGCAAATAAACTCTCTCCAATACACCAACAGATAGCAAGACAAATGCAGACAGAGAGACAGAGGGAGAGACAGAGAGACAAGGGAGAAAGAGGCAAGTCGGACGGGAGAAAATTGTAATATCCGGAGATAAACATTTAATCAGGTGATTTAAATATAGAGAGATAAACAAATGGCTAGAGAGAGAGAGAGAGAGAGAGAGAGAGAGAGAGAGAGAGAGAGAGAGAGAGAGACTGCCACTAAGGCCAGATTAGAGGGCGGGGCGAGATCACATTATAAAGAATAAACGAGCGAGGGACACAGAAATGTGAAGGGACAGACGGGACCCAGAGACCCAGAAAGAACACAACAGATCAAGCCGTTTGTTTACCTGCATCATTGTCTAGCGTGTGTGTGTGTGTGTTGGCGACATAGCTGAGAGTGATGCTGCGTTCACATGGAACAAGGCAGACGGTAAAAGGCAAACCAGTAGACGGTCTGTAAAAGTCTCAACTGAATGGCAGTGCTATGGTGATGTAGCATTGTTTACAAATAATTTCATACAAATATATTATTGTAAATTATTGAAAAAGATAGGGGGGTGGGGCCATCTACTTCTAGTTATGATTCAACATGTTCTTAACTGACACAATGTCTTCACACTGTTCTGAGAGCACACAATAACTACACAAAAGTCTAAATGTCTAACTGGATTGGTTTTATCTGAGGTGGTTACTAACGGCAACAGCAGTAAACATTTGTTTTTTACTTACTAAGTGCAGAAAGAAAAATCACTGAAGCAATTTACCAGCTGCTGTATATATTCAAACTCAGAGACTTATAGACCAGTCCAGCAATTAATAACCTTTATGATTAAAGCAATGATGTTGTTGAGCAATGTTGCTTTGTTTTGGCAGAAGTTCAGTTAATCACAATTACACCTGGGATGCTTGTTAATTTCAGAGGAAATTAAATACTTGCATTTGTCCTGAAAGAAAGGACCCCTGGAATTACACATAAACCACTTAACAATTAAATTATAGCGCCTTAAACCTGGGAAACTAATCCCTTTTATATAATGCTTTATCCACACCGCATTAACAAGAAATATTGTGGGTGCTTTCTCTTCCGAGAACTTCACTGGCTCCTCATTGCAGCCCGCATCCGTTTCAAGACACTGGTACTGGCCTACAAGGCAGTAAAGAAAATTGCCCCCAAGCTACCTCCAAGCAATGGTCCGGTTCCAGGTCCCGGCAAGAGCACTTCGTACCACAACCTCGGCTGGCCGGCTGGCACTGCCATCGCTATGAGGTCCCAAGACTCGCTCATTAGTCTCAAATGTTCTCTGTCCTGGCACTGCAATGGTGGAACGAGCTTCCACCAAGTCAGGACTGCTGAAACATTACCAATCTTCCGCTAGAGACTCAAGACACACCTCTTCATGATCCACCTCTCCACTTCTCCACCTCCTCGACTAGCAACCTCTCCACCTCCTAGCACTCAATGCTAACTCTTTTTACTCAAATGTTTATCTTTCTCTCTACCCTACTCTTAAAAATACTAAAATCATACTCTACTCATAAATCCATAAATGTTCTGAGGTGTTCTTAATATAACGGGTGACCTGCAAAAAAGGTGGTTCGCTGGTGGTATTCAGTCTTAATGTTTTTTTCCGTTTGGTTCTTGGTAACACAAAGAAGATGCGGGTCGGACTTCCTGGAGCTATACTTTTTGAGACAATGATTTTGGTCAATGTAATATTCCACTTGTCATATTCCATTAGCCTGTTATAGGATGTGCTTCTGTTTCGGGTCAGTCCGCAGATCTTATGTCGACGAGTAGGGTCGCGTTCTGGAAATAATTAGTCATTTGGCCATATGTGCGGGTTGTCAGGGGGAAGGTATGGTTTTGCATGTCGCAGGTGCGGGGCGGGAGCGGGTCTTGAAAATCAGACCCGTGCAGGACGTGTTGTGTGTGTGTGTGTGTGTATGTGTATGTGTGTGATTACCAGTCCAGCACTCTTGACTTCACACTGTCCACAGGTCTTTCCTCTCAGTCTACGTTTTCTATTGTCCTGAAGGTCGGCCGAATGAGGAATGGGTGGAGGGGGAGCTGAAAACAAACAAAAGAATGTACACAAAGAGTACATTCTAGAGAAAACTATATAAACACCTCCTCCTTCAATGCCATAGGGCGCTCACTCAGAAGCTCCACCCCACACACTGGACACATTGGTAAGACTAGGACTAGTGCAAAGCTCTTACACAGATCCTGTATGGGCTCATTTATAAAGGTTTTTGCTTACTGCAACATTTGGCCGACAACCTTAACATTAATATAATCAATGCTAACATGGAGTGTCCTGGTGCTCCATTGGTTGTAGTACAGCTTCCACCAGGGACCAGCCCTTATCCATGGAGGACAACTGGCCCCGGTGAATTGACTAGCAGTGAGCCTGAGCAGTGCAAACTGCTGGCCTTGAGGCCCCTGGCTTGTGACACCCCCCCCCACCCCCACCCCCCCCCCCCACCCGCTGAGGGCAGGTTAGCACACAGAATACTTCCCTTACGGGTATCCTTAGAGGTAGGCCCCATCGCACTGTGATGTCAGAGCTGAGCAGCTCTTTCAACACGGGAAGCCAGAGGTGTGCGAGTTTCCAGGCTGCAGTGACTTTTCTCACCGGTCACCACTCACCTGACAGTGGGTCATCCTTCAACAATCGGAGCTTCATCTTGCCCCCTGACAGCTGCTGGGAGCACAGAGCAGAGAGCGATCTTCACAACGCGCATCATAAATTCATGTTCAACCCCGGTCACAAACTGAGTTTGCTTAAAAAGGCTGAGATGTTGCCTCAGTCCTCGTGACATGTAGTGAAGTGGTTGAAAGAGTATGGTTGTTTTGTGGCTAGTACAATATTCCTGCTGTCAGAGCTGAGGGGCATTGCCATTGCAATTGTTTGAACATGATTAAACATCGTACCATTGTAGTTACAGCCTCTCAATGAAAATCAGCATTACTGCCACTTGTTTCCACTGCCCTTACCTTAGAGGCACACGGAAAGAGGTATCGAGCTTCTGCTGAAATTGTGCTCTGAATTCAATTATTCTTAAATGTTGTTCACCTCTTAGGTACTACTGTACGATACGTTTTAAATTTTGTGTTAAACAGAAAATAATGATACAAACATGTTATATTCTGTTCAGTAAAATATATTACACATTATTTAGTGGACCATGATGGACCATGGACTGATATGTATGTCTGCAGCCAGGAAGGTGGCAAGATAACATACTGTCAAGTAAGCCTGGCACCATACTGACCTTTCAACAGCATCCAATTCATCTAGTTCACTCTTGTACAGTACACTGTGTTGAAGTGAAGAACTGATAGGACTTACATATCAGAGGTATCTATGACGCGGTGGATACTCAATGCTTATTGAGCTGATAGCGCTTTATCTTCCTGGCTGCTTTAGATATTGAGCTGCACAGGTCCAGACAAACACACGCACGCACGCACGCGCACACACACACGCACACACACTGTGTGCATGTGTTCAAACAGACTTCACAAGTTCGGAAACCACTGTTACCCTTTGCGGTCCCTTGTCTTTGTTCCTCTTGCCACTGGAGAGGTTATTCTGACCAGACTGACCCGACTTCCACCTAAAGCTTCCCAAACCCCTAGAGGAGAGAATCCAGTGGTCATATTTCAACATTACAGTATTCGTCCATCCATCCAAACAAGGCTAATTTACACAAAATGTCAATATACATTTTTTTTATTATATAAATTTTTCAGATTTTCAACGTAGTCTACAAGCTATACTGTATATTTATCCTAACGATCCGATTCCAGTGTTAAATTAAGTTTTAAGTTAAGTTGCAAAGTAAATGACAGCCAATCTCTATTTTAGGACCTAGATGCATTTTATTAACCTGCTGCTGATAGTGTGGCCTGGGTAGGTTAGACATGGCTGATGCTTGACAGCAGACCTACGGGTATAAATTAATTTAATTGGATCATCCCCTTGGATCGGTTACAACTGTCCAATTGTCATTGATACGGATCCAGCCATTTAAGTCAGTATCGGACCGATTTCCGATCTCAGTATCGTATCGGTGGCATCCCTACTATATACCAGTATATATTATAGAGTACTCTAACCAACCAGTTGGTTAGATTGGAAATGCTGTTAAGACGAGAAACGCTGCAATTTTATTTTCAGTAATACCAACAAAAATGTAATATAAATATAAATGAATTCTTATCCCAATAATGTTCCACATGTACACATACAGAGATACTGATATTGACATAAACCACTCACACCACACTTCTAACAATACATTTTAAATTAGGGCATTTTCATTCTCTAAATCTCGAAACGATTTATAATCTGCCTGTGACTTGCTATGCAGCTGGAAAGGCTTAGCTTTATTTAGGGAAATACAATAATGTTAAATGCTAGGGAAGAAAATCTCTGAATGAAAAAATGAACGTAAACATTGCTTTATAAAAGAATAATAAAGTACTCAGAAGACTTCACATATATTAGGCCTGGCCTACATGAATTATGCATAGTGACATGGTCAGGAGGGCCTATTTTAACTAACATGATGCCTTCACCGCAGTGGCGACCCAATGAACCTTTCCTATTAAAATCAAACAAGATCATGCAAGTCACAGATAGTCAAGTGTGAGCACAAATTAACACACTAAGAATACTGTCAGTGGTTGAGTGCTGAGGAGGGCATAGGGCTCATTTAGACAAGTGAGTTATTCATGCTTGTGTTGCTGAATTATTTATGCTATTGTTATGTTTGTCTGGTTGTCTCTCAAAGTAGTTTGTTTTGGAATGAGCTGGCAGCCTGTCAACACATGGGAAGTCAATCTATGTGTGTGTATGTGCGTACATGTGTGTGTGCACGTGTGTGTGTGTGTGTGTGTGTGTGTGTGTGTGCGTGTGTGTGTGTGTGTGTGTGTGTGTGTGTGTGTGTGTGTGTGACGCCAAGCACTGCTGACAACCTTGACATCCATTGCTGTGCCATGGTGACACTAAGGGAGGCCTTCAGGTAATCACCCTGGCAACATCACCTTGGCAACTGGACTGTCGCTAGCGGAGACAGATGAGACACCCCCCCCATTGGCACGGGATGACAGGGTGTCCCCTTAGGATGTGCAGCTGGGAGGAATCCAGTCTATTTGTGTGTGTGTGTGTGTGTGTGTGTGCATATAGACTTTGCATTCGTTTTGCTCTGCTGTCCCCTTCCTCATCCCCCACCACACCAATACCGGAACCATAAGGGCCCCCCATTCTCTTAGCCAGCACACGCACTACTGTTATCACACATAAAAGGGTGTGTGAGCGATGTGTGCTACATATTTACTGACACTCTGTGCCACGATGCGCGGCTCCCCACGCGTCCGTGTTTGGACGTGTGGGGAGTGACAACCCTGTCACTCCCACACCCTACCTGCCCTTAACACTTAGTACTACTGTGTACTCAAGCTCAAGGCGCTCAAATCAGCTGCCAAATGACCGAGCAGTGCAGCCTGTAGTCACTGTAGGCGCGTGCATACTGTGCTGGAGCATCCGTGACACGTGTCCATAGCAGTATATTCTCCCTGCGCGCACACACACATTCAAATACGCAACTAGGCATATTGCCTATAGTTTTGCTGTAAGCTACGGCATTTAAAAATATTATTCGCAAAAGAGGTATGTATGTCGAGTACAGCACAGCAGCTACTTACAGTAGGAAAGACACACGGGTAGAAGGAAGTGGGTAAAAAGAAGATGACATAATGATGAATTGGCAGGAAAATAATTGAAAGCAAACAAATGGGGAGGCGAGGCAGAAACTATAATGAAGGGAGAAGAGTGCGTCAACTAGAGGAGAAAAGGAAACAAAGCTTTTAGATAAGTCGAGAGTCTGTGTCTGGACACCATGTAGGCCTAAAGACAGAGCTACATTAAATCTGTGACTGGGGCCAACCGAAAACAGGGAACGATCTACTGTGTGTGCCCCAAGCAGCCAGCCGGGCTTTATGATCGCCTGTGTACTCTTCACAAACTGATTATAGCACATCTCTTCTGCACAAATTGAATGTATCCGCCTTGACTGCAAGTGTGTGTGTGTGTGTGTGTGTGTGCGTGAGTGAGTCTGCAACTTAGGTCTAAGATAAAGATGAACAATTCATGTGTTCCTGCAGCCCTGCGATCTGAGAGACTAGGCGAGAGAGACACACAGAGAGAAACAACCAAAAGGAGCCCAGTGCTACACAGGCTGGGAGTAAACCACATCCTGAAGATGTACAGCAGAGAGGCCTTTCAAAGATCAGTCTGAGTATATACCTGCAGCAAGTAGGCAATTAGAAAAAGCCTTGAGTGAAAATACAATCGTCAGCACATGGCAAAGCTTAACATACAGTATTTATTTTTTCTAAATAGTGTACAAAATATATATTTTTTTATTATAAATTACATTTTGTTATTTCAGAACTTTAAAATCTGTCCTCTCAAACACCTTCCACACATTTCCATTCAGTTTGTCATTCAGTCTGTGACTAACTCTGCCCCCGGCTTCTCTCTCCATCTCTCTCTCTCTTAAACATAAATGATCCTATCCTAAAAAGCACAAAACTCTGCTCCCTATACTGCACGGGGAATGGAGAAGCTATATGCCTATATGCCTATATCCCAAATACAATAAATGTAAATATGCCCACAAGCTAACTCTTCCAGAAAAACAACTGTACGGTATACATGCGCACGTAAACACACACAGTTACATATCGAAGCCGTTGTACCGGTAAATGTGGCAGTATTTCAGCATGATAGGAATGGTGGTGTGTGTTTGTGTGTGTGTGTGTGCGCGTACGTGTGTGTGTACGGCACGTGTCGTGTAGTCTCAACAGGACAGATGTAACTGATGTATGGCTTCTTAATTAGAGCCAGGTGTCTTCTGAGAAACAAACTAATAGTATTGTGCATGCAAAAGCATACACAAACACAGTGCAACCACAAATCACTGAATACACCATAACCCAATTATCCTCAATTAGTTTCCATGTGCATTGATCTATGAATCTGAACCATAAAAATGACATTACAGTAAGTATGGAGATAAGGATGCACATTGCTATCTGTCCTCTGCCAGGCCTCAATACTATTACACTGCTTAGCTATGTGTGTTGTGTTGTTGCATGTACTATATGTAGACCAGTGATATATGCACTGCTATGCACCTCCCTAAAGCTGTCCTGTGACTGTGAGTGATGCCTTCATATCTATAATGTAATATACAGCCCTATTACACCGTACTACTGCACATAACATTGCACTGGGTAACAACTCAATGGCATTAATGAAACAGAAGTTGGCAAACAGAGGAGGGGATAAAACAATTATAGTATTAACCAGTGTTGGTTTGCAGTTGTGCCTACACTTAACCTAACACAACCTAATGGCCCTCTTCCATTGCACGAGCAGGCTCGGCTCAGCACAACTCAGCGCGGTTGAACGTTGCATTTCCATTACAACCGGGTTTTGTCTTTAATTGATGATGCACTTATCTTGAGTCAGTCACGTTTAAAAGTAGTGCCCTTCTTTAACGCACTTCAGGCTCCTGTATTACTGAACTGTCCAACGGTGGCAGCGATTTGTCAACATGGATTTTCAGGCTACTGTAACAACATCCACGCATGACTACCTACACACATATATATATATATATATATAGAGAGAGAGAGAGAGAGAGAGTGAGAGAGAGAGAGAGAGAGAGGTTAAACTGGTAATGGAAACACGGCGCGGCCAAATGTGCCAGTGGAAAAGCCCCATAAATGGATTGCACTTGCATAATAGTCATAGCAATGAGATAGTATAGTATAATGCAATGTGGAAATGGGGTTAACTGGTGTATGCATTGTACTTTTCTCCTATCAGTGAGATGGCATCATATCAATGTGACATGTTCTCCTGTGTATTTCATCTATATGACTTCATCTTTGACGTGACGTGGTTCTGGTAGTTACGGGCCCCTGGCATCTGATCTGTCACCAGCACATATCTGCAGACACTTGAGAAATACATTTTTATCACTGACAGACTCTTGTGTTCTACCCTGCCAGCTGTCAAACCAGCCAAGACAGGGGTTCATGCATTTGTTGTTTGGTGAGAGAATAGATATTGCATTTTGTGTTGTGAGCATCACACTGAGTAGCGAACAAATGGACTATGTTTAAGTGAGTTAGGAATCTTGGGAAGTGAGATTCGGGCATTACATTGTGGCGGAACAGCATTGCATAGTAGTACGGTAGAATGCGTAAATAAAGATAATATAATCCCATTCATCTTCCCATTCATCTTAATTCCATTCATCTCCAGCCACTTCAGTGGCTGGCTCAATTCATTTCAATTCCTCTCTTTATCTTATTCAGCTATACTTGTCTATGCCAATATTTCTCACCATGGGGCACCTGCAGCAGAACAAAGGCATAGCACTTCCATAAAAACCCATCTGATGTGTTATCGATGAGTTCAAACCATGTGACTGAGTGCAGATGGCCTCCTCCTTCTCTCGTTCTAAAATCCTCTTTGAGCTCTTGTCCCTTGTCTCTTAGCCTCCTCTTGCTAATCCTACTCTATCTCATCGCTTCTTAACTCACTCCCTCCAGTGAATCTCTCTATATGAGATGGTGCCGTATAGCCAGTGACCCTCTGCCCCTATCTCTGAGCCTCCCTCTGTATATGCACAGATCTCAGTGTTCACCAGCTGGTTTAGCTACTATGACCCCTTTCAATGGTGTTCCGAGCTGAGTTCCCCTTTACTGGACTATTTTGTTAAATAAAAAGAACAAAGTTAAAAAGAGCATTACAGTACATAATAGCAGCACTACAAAATAAATGAGGCTCCGGGAACATTTCAACTCTATTTACAGGACTATTTCTATCCAATATAATTTTATAAATATTGATTCTTGATTGCTGTGCATACCCATCTGTCACCTTCCAGGTAGCTGCCTTTATGCAGTAGATAAAGGGATCCCTAGTGACTAACGTCAATTAAATACACTTTCAGTTCATTGTTAATTTTGAAAGGTCTTTACCTGTAAGACAATAATTACTAGTACACTGCAATAAAATGTCCCCAATAGTTTTAACAAAGGGAAATTCACTTGAATGGTGTAGTTTAATGAAAGTTGTCAAATAAAAGACTGACTTCCCTAAACTTTACTTTGGACTCAGGGGATAAGCAGAACTGCATCACGTGATCACGTTCCCACACAGTCATGTTACCTTGTTCCTGGGATGCCCAACACGCGACTTGACCTTTGCATGCATTTTAACAACCATTTTAAACAAACGAACCACATTACGGAATCTGATTTTAATCATGCCCCTTTGGCATCCCGCTTCTCTCGCTCTCTCTCCATCTTCGTCTACATGCTCTAGCACCACGCACTCCTTATTATCCACTCACCCTCTCTCTTGTTTCTCCTTGGCCATTTTCTCTTTCAGCTGCTGAAGTCGCTCCTCCATCTCGGTGCTCTCCTGGGCCAGAGTGGCAGTCCCCAGTCTCAGTTCCGACAGGTTCCTATAGCAACCACAAAGCACACACACACATAGACAAGCACACAGACGAACACACACATACATAAAATCCATCAGAGTCAATCAATCATACAAATGATATGCTATAAAATCAAAGAGACCTGTGGCTCTCACAGATATAGTACCTGTTCCCATGATGACTAATCAATACTGAAATCAACCGGTCAGGCACCAGAGCAATCAATTACATGTATATACAGTAGTTATAGGACTAGTGTTAATGGATTTAAATACATAGCAATGCAAAATAGAATAGTACAGTTAGATTTCCTCCCAAATCCCAATTAATCCTAAATCAAATGCTTGAAATTACATTATAGATCATGATATTTTACGTACCTGCCATTGAACTTGTCATATTTGGACTTGTTAGGAAGCACCACAAATTCATTTAAATTCATGTCTGACACTTGGAATCAGGTATTCAGCTCTGCTATCACAGCGTTTTGCAGTCTCTCCTGTAATAAAAACCAAAAGTGAAGACATGAAGCTGTCTATCCTGCTGAGGCCAGGTTCAACCACATGCTGCCATGAACACTGATGTAATGAAATAAGGAAAATAGCCAGGACGAATTGCTTCTGCTAGTTAAAAACGCAATACTGTGGGTTTAAACTGTGTTTTACTATTTATGTATTTATTTATTGTACCGGTAGCGCCTCCAACGGCAATAAATGCACAGTAGCCAACTTTTAACATGTATAGTAAATACAGGTGTTTCTATGTGCTCTATGCAGGTGGCACTGGTGTCAAATACGTTACATAGGCCTACTTCGCTACCAAATTCGTTTACTGCAGTACGGTATTACCTTTGCATGCTGCAGTGACGTACGGTACCGTACTGTTTCTGGCGTACACGTACACAGTACCGTACCGTTGACGTTAACAGTACCTCTGTACCCGGTACCTGCGGCTAATTGAACCTGTTGCACACGTATCATGTCAGCCGCCTATAGGTTCTTGTCTGCTTAAGCATCGTACATGATATGTTGCTGTAGTGTACTCATAGATCTATATAGACGTATGTACGGTAATGAGAATACCTACCGAACTGAAGACGTTCTACTAAGAGTTGTCCAGAAAGGTGGTGAAAAAATATTGTTTTGTGTACGGTTACTATGACAGCCTAATCTCGCGACAACAGCCGTGGAGACTGAGAGACGGGTGTTGTTATTTCTTTTAGCTCCCTGAAATTGTCCGATAAGCTTGAACGTTATGCATTTGTTTGAACACGTAATTAAACATCATCTTGTAATATCGTATACCCAAATGGCTTAGCGCCTTAGCCATTGATGGTATGGGGAGTTCTCTGTTAATTAAAACACAACATCAAGATTAGGTACGACTGATTAGACTCGCGCTCTACGATAGTTCTTTTTTATTTTTAAACAGACACTAGACTATATTTATTTTAAACTATTATAGTCTTTGAAGAAGATGATCAGCGTGAACATATCGCGCATAATTCACTTTTTGTCATATTTTTGCCGGATTAAGCATACCTAAATGTGGCAGGAATTACAGTATCCTAATAGTCTAACTAATTTAACTGAAATTGAAATGTGTGTAACTGTGCCTGTGAGTCTGATGACATGGGCCTGCTTGCAACATGGTCTGCAATTATCCATCCATGTCAAATTTGCAGTCTGGGACAGTAAAGAGTTCAGCTCTGCTATCAAAAAGCATTGCTCCAAATCGGGTCGTTATCCTGACGTCTACTGCCCCCTCTGCCTCACCCTTGAATTCCTTATTTTTTGCTTACTCACTCCTCCCTATTCTCTGTGGGTAGCCTACTGGGTAGGAGATTTAGGAGGCTGTGCCCCCATCCCTCTCTCTCTCTCTCTCGCTCTCTCTCTCTATCGCTCTTCCCCCCTCCCTCCCATACATAGATGGATGCAGACAGAAATATGGATGAGCAATAGAAGCACGGGACAAAATCACACAATAAGAAGCAAGAACTGTGGGCAGGGAGAGAAGAAGAACAATGTACTCGAAGCAGAAGCAGCTGAAAAAGAGAATGACAGAGACATACATGAAAGCAAGGCTTCAACAGCAGCAACAGTTGCTGGGAAAGGGACAAGCGTCGTGCTGTGAAATGTCAGGGATATTTCATTTATTAGGAGGCAATGATTATGGCGCTGTACTGAATGTCATCTACTAGGTTAAATTGTGTTCCATGCCTTGCGGTTGATATATATTGACTGTTCCGGAATGGTGTGAGACCTTTTTTAATGACAGAGTGAGAGGGTGAGAGAAAAACGGGGAGAGAAAGGAGAAGCTCCACGGATATGCACTGGTGGTTTGTAGATTATTCTGGGGGTGTATTGATGAAGTCAAGCATAAATCGAAAAACTCAACAAAAGAAGTGTCTCTCTCTCTCCCTCTCTCTCTCTAATGTGAGAGAAAGGAATAATATATGTTGACATCAGCAACTGTCCTACTTAACTGACCTGAATTAAATTAGCTATAAACTAATCGTTTAATGAACGGTTGACCTGAAAGTATCAAATGGTGGTCTGTAGGCCAAATGGACTCAAATGTTGCTTTTATTCATTGTGCATCCTTTTTCTTACTTTGTCATGGCTGATTATAAAACCTGGAAGGAACCCATGACTCCATACTGTAACCTACAGTATGCATTACAAAGTGGCTCATTGACATGATTACAATATGATGACTTCAGAATGCAGAGAATCCCGAAAAACAACAATAAATATACAATACAACTACAGTATTTAATCAAATATGAAATTTCAGCAGATATGTGGATCAAGACATACATGTACATGTATTAATTGATTACATCTACAGTAATTACCTTATATTATTCCTTTGATTTAGTAATCACTGAAAGCAACACCAGATGTCATCAAGCTATACAGATTTGACATCTTAAAATAATATTCACTCACCTTTGAATTATTTGCTAATATAACACACCGGTTAGTATTTCAACAACTGTTGGAGCCTAAAAGCCCTTTGTAAAAACGTAAGCCTTTGAGTAGTCATAACCAACATTTTGCTATGTGGAGGTAACTGTAATATTGTCATGAAGCTCTCTTTTGTATTCTATCCTAAACAGGAATGTGTGTTGTGGCATATTCAGTGTGGGGCTCAGATTCAATACATAGAGGATAGTGCAACACTGATTTTATTTTTTATTTTGGAATATTAAAACTATACAATTAGTGGCAAATAAAGCAGTTAGACTTGCGTGTCCACTGAATAGCTCTATTTTGTCTGGCAGCGTTGAACCGATACTTTCAGGAAGCAAAGGTCACAGCTACTGCTGTTACTGTGCAATTATTAAAAACCACTTGCATCACACACCTCCTTAGCTCAATATTGGAGCATGGTTAACTTGTGGCGCAATGCTCAGAGTGCTAAAAAAACATGATTAGCTGTGAGTGCTGTCTGGGTCATCCAACAGCACGTCCTTTCCACTGGAAATAATGAGAAAGACTAGCCAGGGCTGTAAAGAGATATCCTCAGTGGACATGCAGATATGATGAGGAGTCTGCTTGGACAAGAGCACAGAGACAGACGGAGAGGACTGCTGCTGACTCCATAGGCCAAAGTGGGACAAGTACATGGACAAGTGGTGGACTCTCCTAATGAGCTTGTCAATCTCCTGCAAACCCCCTACACAGAGGTGGCTGTGTGCATGTGAGAGGGAATATGTGCTTGTGATGAACCTACTGTATGCAGGATTAACTCAAACGTGTATGTGTTTTCATTTGGAGACAGCACATATATGTACCATTAACCAATTAAATGTGCTGTGACTCTTCTACAGGATATACTAGAGACTATTTATAAGGAAGAAGACAAATAAGACAAGACCCCTGCTCTATATAAAGTGGGATTTTACAGCAATTAGCACAAACTGGAATCCAGTCATGACCTCAATTGTATAACATTAGGCAAGCTTTATTACTGTGACCGTGAAAAGTGTTTGTGTTTACGCATTGAACTCCTTTAATAATATGATGTTTTCCTCATGGACACGAAGGGAAGCAGAGACAGGTTCCACTTTTAGAATGTGACAAAATAAGTGTTGTGAGTTTTACTTGTGAAAGACAAAACAATGTCAATTTTGACCTACAGTAAACGGACCAATTAATTACCCTATTATTGACTTAAGTGTACTCAAAGTACTTCACATCCCTCTGTCTAGTGATTACGATCTAGCTATTTGTTTCTTCATTAACCCAGGTTGTACAAAGGATTCACTTCAAATATGGGTGCATGTGAATACATCACTGAACTCACATGCACAGAAAATAATAAAAAAAAGAAATAAAACATCAATGCGTTGTGAATGGGACAGCACACAGAAAATAGGACAGAAAGGAAACAAGATCTGTGAGAAAAGTATGAACTGAAATAGTATTTGCGTGGAAGATATTGTAGAATATTAATATAGAGGTGTCAATGCATTGAACGTCACAGACATTGAGGAGGAGTGTGTGTAATGTGGTTGTGTTATGTAGTGTATGTCAGTGGTGCTTTAGTGGGCATGTAAAGTGGACGGCCTGCAGACACACAACACACACACACACAGACACACACACACACACACACACACACACACACTCATCATCATGTCATACTGTTGAAGCAGTTACAAACTAACAAAGATAACAATTAAATCTGCTCTACTACAAGACATGTACAGTAAAAACACATCAGTATGCTTTTACACTGAATATCATAAAACACCAATGATCCATTTTGATATGAAAGTGTAGGTGAATATGGTAGCACTCATGGAGTTATTAAATTATTGTTATTAAGAAACCATAATCTAGTCGGAAATGATTGCTATAAGTCATTCAATTAGGCCTATTTGACCTTATTCCACCCCCATGAAGAACTCACTAAGAGAAGGAGTTACCCTGCCCGGAGGAAGCCCGGGGTCCCCGTCTGGAGCCAGGC
>JAODTR010055909.1:0-17495 GCA_025399935.1 Amblyopsis rosae
TGAGGAAAGAATGTGTGAGTTTTCATAGAAAACATGAAATTGTCTGGGTGACCCCAAACTTTTGAACGGTAGTGTATTTCCTATGGCTCTTCTGGCAGAACCAAACTCAGAACTTACAGTAACATAGAATGATTATGGCTTGGTTGATTATCTGGTGATATTTGTTTCCCTGAAAAACATTGGCAAAATAACAAGAAGTATTACTCTCACGTATTCACATCACCTAAATAACATCTTACTCCGCAAGTTATATGCCACAACCTAAGTAACCAAGGTCCATTTGTTTTATCTGTATTCAGCAAGAGTACCATTAAAACATAGTCTGGCCAGGTATCTTAAAACTGAGATTAGCACAGACACACACCACAGACCTACGGTACGTTTAGTGTTTGCCGATCATGCCACTCCTATCATGTGAGCTACCTCTCAGCAGAGGAAAACAACATGTATGTAAACTCAGTGACATAAATCAGATGGAAATGGAAATCTCTCCTGTGTCAAAATGTATGTTTTTGATGCTTTGACTAGATGGAGCGCTACAGTACACAGCAGTGGGACTTCTTCCAGTGATTCCAGTGAACCAAAGAGGCCCAGTAAAAGCCCTATAAAGTGATTTTAAAGTTATCAGATCGATGAGACCAGGTGCACTATAGTGAAATGTCATCCATGAGGAACAACATTTAATTCTGTTGTACACAAGAAAAGTTGAGATCTCCCTCTGCCTCCCTCTCTCTCCCTCTCTCTCACTCCCTCACTCCCTACCTAAGACACAATAGTGTGTAATGGGCTATTACAGAGGCATAAACCCCAATTAATCACTAGGGATCATTAATCATTTATATATCATCCTGGTTAAAATAATGAATGTGACCGGATTTGACTCTCCCTGCGTGTGCGGAACGGCAGCAGTATAGCCGTTATATTTTCCTGCATTAGCGGTCTGTCTCGTCAACCTCATGGACCCCCTGACCCTTGGGGAATCCCCCTCCCTTATTGTTCATGCACTATGAACCCACTAGCATGCACACACACACACACATTTACCATTATGATGGCTCCTTCACCCCCTCCTCTTACATACAGCTAGATCAGCCTGTAAGCCTGTTCTATCTCTTCCTTAAGTGTGAGAGTCCTGTTTCATGGCAGGCCAACAATTGCACTAAGCAGGATTTGTGTGGTTGAGAGAGCATTACTCACAGCAGATTACAGCGCCCAGTCTGCATGCACACCCCTTATCTCAGGGGTGGAGTTCAAGTGTAGAGCTGGGTATCGCACGCATACGCTAATGTTCTTTGCGAGTGCAGTGGAGCACCCCCTGTGGCCGCATGCCACTTTACGGGTTTTGTATGTTTTCTCCAACAGTGGCACTCACCAGTTTTCTTAATTGAGATGAATTAAAGGCAGGTTAGTCATTCTCGAGAACGCTTGCTAACTTCGAACTCAAATCAAAACATGCTCCCTCAGAAGCCCCACCCCACACATTGAAACGCAGTGTGAAGCCAGCCACTGCTGTGTAGAAGTACCAGATAGTTTTTTTAAGCACGCACAGAGAACGCTAAGCCAGGCAAAATGCAATATTTGGTGAATTTGACAAAAAGTGTATTAGCTTGCAATTGAATTAGCTTGAAATAGCTGACTATAACATATATGATACAGAGTAACTGAAGTACTGTATGGCCATGCCAACATTTTTTCCTAAAGAACATGTTGCCTGTATCATCATATCGGCAACACCACCAATATTTGTTGGCATTTAAAAAACAAGAACAATCTATGAAAATAACAATTGATTATGGAAATATATTTTTTATTTGTAAAAATAGTTTATATTTAAATAATTTTGTTGTACCTGGGTCTCTGGTCGTACTGACTGAATTAAAACATTCTATTTTGTGAGCAGAATGTTATGTCTAAAAATATTAATTGTTATATAAATAACATTTATAAGATGTTATGTGTACAAGAAATGTATTACAATTAATTATAGTAATTTCTCCTGGTGTGAGGACTGGAATAATCTGCACAAATTAAACTACAGCATACTGCTGTCTGCACACGCTGTCACTTAATCCCCGGTCACACTGCAAGGCACTAGCAGCAATGTAGCGACGACAGACAATTGAAAGTCGTGTGATTGAGCGACTTGAAGCGATGACAGGCGAAGTAACGGTCGGCGACGAAGTGGGCGGGTACCGAGTTAAATCTCAACTCCAGGCGACTACCTACGGGAGCTACCATTGATTGACAGACTGACTGACTGAAACATTGAGTGGGAAAGATACGAGAGGAATGCCTAGGCAACCAGAGCCTGGAATGTAAACAAGCGACTAACTTTAAGCGACAAAGTGATGCAGCGTGTCTGGGGATTTAATTAATAGCCTCTCTCTCCCTGTCTGCCAGAGCTGTGGGAGGTCCCGTTTGAGGAGATCTCGGACCTCCAGTGGGTGGGCAGTGGGGCACAGGGGGCTGTCTTCCTGGGCAAACTCCATGGACAAGAGGTGGCTGTGAAGAAAGTGAGAGACATCAAGGAGACAGACATCAAGCATCTGCGCAAGCTTAAACACCCAAACATCATCACGTTCAAGTGAGTAGAAGCTCATGCTTGGCAGTGGTACTTTTAGCAGTTAGTTCTGAATTGGTGTAGAATTTATTCATTGAAACAATAAACCATGTATTTAAATTTGTATTCATATCCATGACATGCCTAAATTAGAGTTCACTCAACAGCAACAATAAACAGGTTCTAATTTAGATCCTCCTCAACATTCTTAATCTACCATTATACTACTGTTAACTACTTCATTATTATTTTAACACAGTCCTACTTAAACCATCTTAACTATTCCATACTAACTATTTCAACTCTTATTCCTCCTTCCTTCCCTCCCTCCCACCCAGGGGAATCTGCACCCAGGCTCCCTGTTACTGCATCATAATGGAATACTGTGCCCAGGGGCAGCTGTATGAGGTGCTGAGAGCAGGGAGAAAAATCACCCCATCTCTGCTCATGGAATGGGCCATGGGCATTGCTGGGGGAATGAACTACCTCCACCTCCACAAAATCATCCACAGAGACCTGAAGTCCCCCAAGTGAGTTGATGCATCATTTAAAAAGTGAATGCTGAGTTCATAACTGAACTAATGTATAACTAGAAACATGTATACAGTATGTGACAGTATAATATCAAATATAGCTTAGAGCAGTGGGTCTCAAACCTGTTTGGCTTCTGAACCCCTTTAAAAAAAAATGTCCAAGCGGAGAATCATATCGGTCTACAGTAGAAAATGTTTTCAATAAGAAAATAATGAAAATATTGGATTGCATGTCATAGGCTTTGAAAGGTTGTTAAAATACTGCAAATTTACAGTTTACAAATGTACAATATCTAAGAAAAATAGGGGTATTATTTCATGGTTTCAGGAACATTTCACCAATATAGGCTAATTTATATAGAAACTGCTTTATATTTTTTCTTCTTAGTATCAGTACTGTTTTTGTAATTATTGTTATCAAATGTTATGCTATAGAGGGCTAGGGATAAACGTGCAAGAAGCTCTGTGTTCTAATGTAGTTGTAAAGGTCTGGGCAAATCATGTACAGTAGCTACTGTATACATTTGGTCAAATAAAAAATCATTACTACCAGCTCATGTGGCCCAGTGTACACACTGACCTCTTAGTGGGACAAAAAGGCATTCCCTTAAGAGAAGTCAATAAAGGTATTTTTATTAGCAGTAGGGGTTTCTGAAGAGCTACTTTATGTGAAATGCATTTCATATCATGGCATGTTTTGTATGTCTCCGTGAACTTGTTTCAAAAGCCACGTTTCATTCCAGTATGCTGATCACATACGATGATGCTGTGAAGATCTCTGATTTCGGCACTTCCAAAGAGCTCAGCGACAAAAGTACCAAGATGTCCTTTGCTGGTACGGTGGCCTGGATGGCGCCCGAAGTCATACGCAACGAACCCGTCTCAGAAAAAGTGGATATTTGGTAAGTGACGCATTCCCGCGTATTTACCATTTTACTTCTAGATTAGTTTAATCTGTCATTAAATCAACATAGGATCCCATTAGTTATACTTTACGGTGTAGTATCCTCTTACCAGAAAATCATTACGTATTGTGTAGAATATCTCATTACATGAAATTGTATAGGCCCACCATATCTGATGGATTGCCCTGAGTTCAGCTACAATCCCTTCTCCCATGTCTCTCTCTCTCTCTCTATCTCTCTCTCTCTGTCTCTCTCGCTCTATCTCGCTCTCTCTCTCATTTTAGTCTCACCCTCCATCACTCTGTCTCTCTATCCTGAAAGAACACTGGGCTAATTTAATAATTGATTTGCCAGATGCTGCAGTGCTCTGGAGAGGTAGGAGTAACCTTCCCAGCCCGCAGTCGGTTTGGCCTGGGGCCAGCGGTGCATTAGTAGTAGTTAATGTGAAAATAGGATTAAGACGCTTTGAAGTAGAAAATACTATCTTATGGGTGTTATGGGTGTACACAGCATTGCATAAATGTACGTAAACTAGCTATGTGTGAGAAAACATGGAGGTAACACAGGGTTCTGAATTAGGAAACATTACGCAGTGGAATAGATCATCTATTGTTAATAGATCTATCTGAGACAGTCCATGTTCCCATATCTATGAACTCTACGCTATTAACTTGCTATTGTAATACAGTAATCGAATAGCGACGGAAGCAGTATGCCAAAGATATTACCCCATCATCCTGTCTTTTATTTTCTATTTCTATGACATTAATCTTTGTGAATAGGGACAATTGATGTGTGCAGCTGCACTGCAACTAAACACACTCCTGTCACATTTATACTTCAGAGCTATACCCTTTTAAATTTGTATCCAGAATTACTAATTTGGCAGTGTTGTTTCTGTTTGGAAATCAGAGCAGCCAACAACTAAAAAATACAAGCAAACAAACACCTCTCACTTTGCTGCTGGTGCATGCATGTGTTACCGTGACGATCCACTATGCTTCTGATAACAAACTTTCCTTAGTAACGCTCCTCTGGGAATGTATCCTAGGTCCCTTACCCAGGGCTGCTAGAGGCATATCCCATTAAAGCGCTACGCCTTCTTGGAAGTGAAATGCATGCAGTATGCCAGGGAGCATCAAATAAAAAATAGCCTACTGGTACTGGTGTATGCTACAATATATATACTGCTTACAGACCAGGATGTTAATAGTCTGCCGTTTATAAACACGTTTATCAATTATACTCCGGTCCAGGATGTATCCTTTCACCATGTACATTGTATTGTGATTGTGGTTGTGTATATTATTTTGTGTTAGCAAGGTGTGTGTTTATTTGTTTGTTAGGATCCCCATTAGCTAATGATGTAACGATAGCTATTCGTCCTGGCGTCCGACTATGTAAAAACATAAATAACAGGTTTAAACGAATTAATATTTGTATGTACATTCGAAATACATTACGCAAAAACACATATAGGCTACACATACATACTGTAAACCCACACATGTACACACACACACACATGCACGCATGCATACGGTAAGTTAAAAGAAATATGCATTGAAATATCAGCATGCATTTAAACACATTTAGTTATCTATGCTGCTTTTGTTCAGTCGTGTGATTGTAATACGTATCGTTGTATTTGTTTATTCAAATTAGAACCTCTATTTATTTTGGTTGGTGAGACCTGAACATGTCCCTGTCTCGCTGTAGGTCTTTCGGTGTGGTGCTGTGGGAGATGCTGACTGGGGAGGTGCCCTACAAAGACGTGGACTCCTCCGCTATCATTTGGGGAGTAGGCAACAACAGCTTACAGCTGCCGGTTCCTGATAGCTGTCCCGATGGCTTCAAGATCCTGCTGCGACAGTGCTGGTGAGCAAGAGACGTGGAGAGCATAGTGGGGAAATGGAGGAACTAGAATGGCTACAGTCATGGTTGATTTTAAGAGGTGGCTGTTAATGAGTTGCATGTTGCATACTATTATGTGGCCAAATGGAAGGCTCTTTAATCTTAGCTAGAGTAACGTAATAGAGTAATAGAGTAATAATAGAGTATGGGTATCTGATTACTCAGACACGAACAGGTCTGGACATGTACATATTTCATCGTCATTATGGCGTAGCCGTTTGCTTTCAAATGTTCTTACAATGTTATGAGCCACCCCTGACTATTGTTAAAATTAATGTTTATGTCATTGGTGGTCGGTCATATTGTTAGGTAGACTGGTGAGCCCAAGAGCAATTTTAGCATTTGGTGATAAAGCTTACTGACTGAGTATATTTGTCAAATGGCATTTGTTAGTGAACCTTTCATGACATTTAAATTAACTTCATTTACTTGTGATAAGTGGAGACTGACAACTTGACATATAGGCTTGTTGGGTGTGAAATTCCTTTGACATTCATTCATTGTGAAATATCCAATTCCTTATGACAAACGTCTGAAAAATAATAGGTACTTTAGGTTTTAGAAAGTAGTTCCACTGACACACTGCCATTTTAGGAAATCACATTACGCCGTGCATGCGCTACTGGGCGTGCGAGAGAGGGTTAAAGGTGTGGTGAAGTGAGAGACACCAATGCTGTAGATTGTGTAGCAGCTGACAGATGTCAGAATAGGTGGTAATTGAATGGGGATGTGGCATGGAAGGTGCATATGAAGAAACAGTGATTTTATAAAAGGAAGATAAGTGGATATTTTCTTCAGCATCCCTTGGGCTGATGATGATGATGATGATGATGATGATGATGGAGTACACTGCTCTGTTACACACAGGAGCTGCAAGCCAAGAAACAGGCCATCGTTTCGACAGATTCTCCTGCATTTGGATATCGCCTCAGCAGACATCATGTCCACACCGCAAGAAACCTACTTCCAGTCCCAGGTAGGGGCTCAGCCATTGAGGATTGTTAATAATCATAGTCTCTGAATTCTGTACAGTAAATGGATGTGTGGTTACATATGGGATGGACGTTTTCTTTTCTTTTTCCCTCCCAAGAACAAACTGGTTTTATGTCAACCCAGAAGAGTGAATCAGTAGAAGGTGTCGTTAGCATAAAATAGATGTATGGCTCCATTGGGTTAAATAAACCAATTGGCTGCTCTTCCAACCATGCTGCTGTCTGTGGCTACAAGATTTATCAGGCCAGTTAAAAGCCCAGTTGAAGGACAAGGGGCTAGGAAATGTATTCATCTGGGGGAGGGTACTCATCATGTCGGTAGGCTACTCAGGCAGCCACACAGAACCACAGACCCATCCCGAGAGAGAGAGAGAGAGAGAGAGAGAGAGAAGCTAACAAAGACACAATAACAAACAAGACAAAGTACACACACAACACCCACCTCCCATCAGTATATATTTTAATTTCCTGCCACCCCCCCACCAAACCTTGATCATATCTAATGATTAAAATACACAAATCATTCTTTCCTAACACACCTGCTTGGTCCCCCTTTCCCCTGATTTTGTCCATAAGGTTCTTTCTCTTGTATTTCTAACCCCTGCCTACTGCTCTCCACCCATTAATGGATTTTTCTTGTGACGTTGGTAAGAAGTGTATTGATTGCTTTAATGGTGGGGAGCAGAGGGGAGTGGGAGGGGGGTTGGAGAAAGAGGACTCCATTAGCTAATAAGAAGAGCAGTAGGCATGTGAGGGGGCTCACACACAAATCTAAACCCTTTAAACCCTTTGTCCTCTGATTTGACAGGCCTCAGCTAGTCCGCCAAGCTCCTCTGCGCACGAGAAAGTGCTCACTTTCTGATTGTGTTTATTTTACGTCAGTGTTTTAAGTTTGAGAGCAGGGTTTTATGCACTCTCTTAATAAGTCACCATAAATATAACATTAACTATAATTTAGTGTAGTTTATTGGCTTCACGCCTATACGGTAAAATAAAACACAACATAATAATGTGAATAGACAAATGTGTGGGTGGCTTATATGAACAATATATGAGAAATGAATAGTAATGAGGATGATGCTACACAATAAAAAGGCCGTGCTATGTTGGACTGACTGTTGTGGCAACCTCCTCTGATGGGTGCACTGTGTGTTTGCTGGCAGGCGGAGTGGAGAGAGGAAGTGAGACATCACTTTGAGAAGATCAAGTCCGAGGGGACGTGTATCCACCGACTGGACGAGGAGCTCATCATCCGACGAAGAGAAGAGCTCAGGTTAGGAGTGGCTGTGGGACTATCATGCAATTATTGGCACATAATAAACACCGCACCTAAAATAATTCATTATTGCCCCCCACACATAACCTGACATGCCAGAGGAATTGTTGCCACAAGTTCATCTGGGGAGCCGTACATTTAAACTGTTTGTGAATGGCAGGTACTTAAAAACTCTTGGCAGTTGATTGGATGAACCATATGGTAATTTTCGCTGTTGGCGCACCTAAACCACGCCCGTATAGCTATAAACATGACGCTGAAGTTCAGTTGCTACTCGGACACATTTAAAATGATTCCTAGGTTTTGCAGTCTGATTCTCACGCCGAAATTAAACTGAAGCTCGCGAGATCAGGAGGGTCTCAGGCTACTCCACACAGCCTGGAATTCCGAAAGTAAAATGATTGTCTGTTCCAGGATTGACCCCAGCACCTTTTAGCTGGCTGGACATCGAACACCCAGACCACAAATCTCTCCCACCCCATTATATTTATAGATTAAGAAAAGGTCTGTGTGTATGGTAGAGTACTATGTAATGTTGGTCACCGACTTTGCAATGTTTGGCATTTGGAACTGTACATTCGGTCAAAACTGTATTTCCATCTATTTCCTCAGGCATGCACTGGACATCAGAGAACACTATGAGAGAAAACTGGAGAGAGCGAACAACCTCTACATGGAGCTCAATGCTGTCATGTTGCAACTGGAACTCAAGGAAAAAGAGCTGCTCAAGTATGGATACGCTCAAATATAGCTGTGCTCTTTATCTTGTTAATGTCAAGTGCATTTGGTTGCATATGCCCTTGTCAGGCAGAAAAGTGCTTTGCTGCAGCCTTTGACATCCATTAAATCAATACCATCTGTGTGTGTGAACCTCAGGAGAGAGCAGTCCCTGGATAAGAAGCACCCTGGCTGCTTCAACAAGCACCACAGCACCAGACAAGGAGCCCCATCCAACTCAATGGAGAAACTCTTGAAGAAACGCAATGTACCTCAGAAACTGCCTTCGCACAGCAAGAGGTGAGAGCACTTTGTGAAACGATGTACGATGCGACGTGCCCCTTCGGTTTCTTTGACACTAAACTTGAACAACGTTATTAAACTCGCCAGACACACATAGCTACATGTGACATCACCTGGCACTATTTCTGAGCCAAACACAGCAATTGCAATGTCTGCGTTATGCCTGTAGAGGGTGGTGTTCCCACAGTTATATTCGAGTGTTCACATTTGACGAATTTGCTTAATCCGGTTCCCCCCCTCCTCTCCAGGCCGGACCTGTTAAAGTCTGAGGTCATCCTCCCCAAGCTGGACTCGTCCATGACTCAGGTCACCATCCCCAGCAAGGGCTCCACGTCCCCTGGCCGCTCACGCAGAGGGAAGCCCCGCTACCGCAAAGCCGGCAAAGGGAGCAGCGGGGACCTGGCTCAGCTGAAAGCCACGCTGTCCTCCTCCCTAGCCCTGGTGAACAGCACCTCGTCCGTCCCCAGCAGCAACAAGCAGCACCTGGACCCCAGTGTGGCCCTCAGGGGCCTGCAGCACGACCTGCTGCTGAAGAAGATGTCCTCCTCCAGCCCAGACCTCATCTCCACCACCCTGGAGGCCGAGGGCCGCAGGAAAACGCAGGACAGACCGGGGCTGGAGAGGGGAGGCAGCCAGAGTGCCTCGGCCGGACTCGGGGGCGGGGGTGAGGGAGGAGGCGGAGGAGGAGGCGCTCCGGAGGACGGCCCGGACGTTGGCGTAGGGACGGACGACCCGGCAGAGACTCCCCCGCGCAGCGACACGCCCAGCGAAGACGCGGTTCCCTTCTCCAGTAGCCCCGACTCCCCCTGCGGCAGGGGGGCCGGTGTGGGTCGGGGCTGTGTGCTGGCCAGCGCCCGCGGAGCCCAGGACGGGGAGGAGAAGGAGGAGGCTGCCCTGATGATGCGCTCCCCCAGGAGCCAGCGACGCCTCACACCTTCGGCGCTGCTCTACAGGGCAGCCGTCACGCGGAGCCAGGTGAGATGCTTCTCCGACCTTGACATGCATACGAAAAGGTATTCTCTGACCTTGCTGGTAATGCAAGGTCTCTGACCTTGACGTGCGCACAGCAGAGGTCAGCAGAGACAGTGAAAACATTTACTTTCAGGACTTTGGTTTCCTGCAGTGGTAAGTGTGATAACAAACATAGATCCCAGTGATATATAATTTGTGTGTGTGTGTACAAGACATTTTGTATGTCAATATACTTTTTGTGGTTGTGGTATGTTAAACTTAGCAACAACTACAGCTGAACATATGTAGTTGTAGTACTTCAGTCTGAAACTACAACTACGGCTGAACATCTGTAGTTGTAGTACATCAGTCTGAAACTACAACTAGGCCTGAACATCTGTAATTGTAGTACGTCAGCCTGAAACTAAAACTACGGCTGAACATCTGTAGTTGTAGTACATCAGTCTGAAACTACAACTACGGCTGAACATCTGTAGTTGTAGTACATCAGTCTGAAACTACAACTGCGGCTGAACATCTGTAGTTGTAGTACGTCAGTCTGAAACTACAACTACGGCTGAACATCTGTAGTTGTAGTACGTCAGTCTGAAACTACAACTACGGCTGAACATCTGTAGTTGTAGTACCTTATATGTCAATCTAAAATCTCATTTAGAGGATGTACTTACATTATGTCTTACACAGAGACGAGGAGTATCTTCGGAGGAGGAGGAAGGAGAAGTGGACAGCGAGGTGGAGTTGCCATGGAGACGGTGAGGGTTCTTTAACACAACATACAACAGCATGTATATTTATATTATGCCTGTGGGCATACACTATCCTCTGGCCACATTATGGACTGTCATTTCTGTCGACTGCTGCCAGGCGTCCAGTGAGCATGAACAAGTGCCAGTCCCTGTCCACCTTCAGCTCAGAGAACCTCTCCATCTCGGACGGAGAGGAGGGCAACACCACAGACCACTCCCACAGCGGTACGCCCGACGTGGTCAGCACCAATACGGACGAGCGACTGGATGACAAGAGCGATGACCTTCTGTCCCAGGGCTCTGAGATCCCCGCCGACCCGGCCCAGACGGGCTCCGATGGGCTCTCTGAGAAGGAGGCTGCCCTGCGGCAAGTCAAGACCCAGCTCACCGCCGACCACAATTATGAGGTAAACTGGTGTGCAAGAGCAACCTAAGCCTAGAGAGGGATATACCGTACATTTACAGTAAAGGAATAACATCACACTGTGATCTAACACACTGTAATAACAAGGGAAAAGAACAGTGGGATATACTCAAGGGAAAGATAATCTTTGTTACCTACTTTTATTTCTACATGTCCATACTGGTAATGCTGGTAATGAATGATTGATAAATATCATTTTCAAGTCAATCAATTCTGCAGTAGATACAGTATGCAAGTTTCAGACGCAGTTAATATCGTAACTGCACCCTAAAATGTAATTTTTTTGTTTTTTGTGCTGTTAACAAGTAATAGGATTGCTCTGTCATGACAATATGATCAATGCTGGTGTTAATAATGACAAAATTACATTTTTTTATGGACTGAAAACAGAACTACACATCATATTCCTTATAAATCACCCCAGGACCTGGTTGGTTTTCATCGGTACACTTAGTACGCTCATACTTCATCAAATTCATGTTAATTTTTATGGTGGGCCCCCTCTCAGCCCCTCTCAGCCCCTCCCTTCCCCTCACTCAGCTCCTTGACGCATTTTTCAAAGTTGTAGTGGGTGGAGTCAGGCTCAGCGCTGCGGTGCAGTACACTTTAAGCAAACAGGGCCAGCAAAGAATCCTAATAGCCTTTCTTGGGATATTATCACTTACTGTATATCCACAATCAAGACATTCTCAAAGCTATGTCGATTGTGTTTTAAAGGACACACTCTTTATTTGGATCATCTTAGTTAAAACTAGTTAACGTCTTGGTTTGTAACTCAAGTGAATTACCCACACATACTGTAAGTGGCTTGTATTTCCCTGCAGCCAGCCACACATTTGTAGACAGTTTTGTTTGAGATATCAGTGAGATGGGACTAACATTTGGGTTTCTTTGGGGTACTGTAATGGGCTAGTTGATAAAAGTAGTGCTTTTGAAACAATATTCCATTAACAAGTAATAAATGTATGCCATTATAAGTTTACTGCCATACCCTAACTGAGTCAATGATGTCATTGCTGTGAAATAGGGCCTGTACGATGACTCAGACTGTGACAGTGCAGAACTGGATCACTCAGGCAGTGTAGAGCCCAGCCGTCCTGCCAACAACTGGTGAAAACAGGCTGCAAGAAACCATCAAACCAAACCCAGCTGCCTGACTTGGGGATTCACTATTTCCCTTACAGAGACGTGAAGGCTCTACCTTCAAATATACAGTACAATTGAGCCATGGCAAATGTGCATTAATGGACAACCTGGTAAACATGGAACCTCTAACAGAAGTGAGTGTTGCGGCCAAAGACCTGAGAGAACACTGGAAAAATGCATCACATTCCTTAATACAGGGTGAACACTATTCAACCTGAGAAAACAGCACCTCCTATTGAGCCCCTCTAGTATCTTAGAATAGAACTCTACCAGTGGGTCAATGTTCTCTTCCAGTTTTGCAAATACACAACTGAGTTCACCTCACTGAAAGGGGCGTCTGTGACAACAAATTACATTGTACTCTTCAATGTGGATTCCAACCGTTATCAAACATCACTTGCACTCTTCCATGTTAGTTTGTACTTATTTGTGCTTAATTTTCCTCTTGAAAATGTGTCATGTTATTTAATATTTATGTAGAAAGTCTCTGTCACTGGAACATTGTAATGGATTCCTATCTGGGCTTCTTGAATGTTCAAATTTCAGCATTTCTGAAATTACCGTTGCTGCTTAATTTGAAATTGTACTGGTTAACTAGTAAAATTATGTCATTTAGCATTTCCTCCCAAAACATTATGCACTAATTTATTTAGCAGTTTACAATTAATTAATTTGATGGTATTAGAGATTATGTTTACATTTTACTTTGCTGGTGATTATTTATTTTACATCAGGGATTAAGTTATTTTCTACAATCTGGGTTTTAATACAAATGTAAATAGCTGACGTAAAATGAACACATTTTAAAAATGTAAGACTATAATTTAATGGTGCTGATGTTTCTGATTAGTTGGCGCTACTGTATATGAACTTCAGAGAGCTTATGGTACTAGTTATTAGCTGCCGTTTATGGTTGGGCATTAGAACATGGCCAGAGGAGAATAATAAGTGAGCAATGAAAAAGCAATATGTCAATTCTCTGTTCAAGAGCAGAATTGCTTTTGTTGGTATTGTGGTGTTTACTGTATTATAGTGCAATACCAGTTTCAAAATCTCACTTAAGATTGTGTCAACACATGCATGTAAAAACAAAAAAAGTATGGATAGCCTAAGCATTCACTGTTTATGACCTGGATCAAAGTGAAATTATTGCCTCATCAACAAAGGAAAGAACATTAAAAAAATATCTGTGGTTGACTTAGATGTTATTTTCGATCAAAATGGGAAATAAATAACTCATAACACTACAATTTACACATGAAATTCCCAATTGAATGGAATATAAATAACATCTACATTTTAAACATATTTAGGAAATAATTGGAGCTCTTCCAGAATATATGGTGAACTATATAATGATCTCAATGCGAAATTTGACATCGTTGCAGATTGCTTTACAAAGGCAACGAGCAGCAATACACAATCAATAAGCTAAAAATGGCAGCTGGTGTTAGTTTTAAAAATAGCATTGTATTATAGAACACATAATTATGAATCTGCCCCGAGAATCATATACTGGTATACAGATCTATCAATACAAATGTTGCCAAAAAGCAAGACTATTGCCCTCTAGCGTCTGGGTCATGGAACTTGTTGGTTTTCATTATACTGAACCCATCACAAGCATGAAATTATGCTTTTTATACTGCATTATGTATTGCTAATTGTGTGAAAATATATATATTTAAGAATAATTTAAAATAAAATGGCTCTCACAACACAAATGTGCCACATAACTTTCACAATGACGACTTGACAGATATTCTCAAGACAGCTTGGTGGTTGAGCATTTCACATCTTTATTTCTGCATTTATTTATTTTTTATACAATGTGGCACCCAGGTCTGCAGTCTCAAAAACGTGCACAAGTTCTCTTTCCTGCAAATAATAAAAATAAAAATCTGACTTGAACAAAGCAAAGAGCAGGAAACTAGTGTTGCCTCATGAACCTTTGTCTAGTTCCAGAGCTTGATTCACACAGACCAGTCAGTGTTCAGGAGTTAATCCCCTTCGGTAGATAAAAAAAATATTCATCCATTTTAAAACAAATATTCCAACTTTGTAGTAGTACAGTATATATCAGTCTTTACAAAAAAAGCGAGAACCCTCTGCTTCTCACGCAAAGGGACAACCCCCCCACCCCCAGCAACGCATCAACACATACTGTAATTACAGGGCTGAAAATAAGAAAGTGGAAAAATAGGAATGACTGTTTGGGGAGATTAACAGGTGACATGCGCAGTAGTACAGGTATTAAATTATTTGTATTTCATTGGAATTCCTAGTGTTGGTTCCATTTGCCATCATAACCAAGTAATGCAAGTGTAAAACCAAGCTACCATTCCCCTAGCGTGTGACTGGAAAATGTGAAACACCAAACATGTCTGGTGTTAAATTATACGGGACAACTTTGGGGACTGATGTGGAAAAGGGTGTAAAACACATAAGAAGTCACTCTATTCTTATTTTTGATACTTTTTTTATTTTACCTTTTTTTGGTCATTTCATTTTTAAAGGAAAAAAATAGGTTTGACGGTAAGGAACAAAACCTATGCTTATTTAGAGTGTTCCAACTCTTAATCTTTTATGAGGGCAAAGAAAGATGGGGAAGAGCAAGAGTTGCATCCAAAACAAAACAAAAAATGCTATGGACTCAAAGGGGAATTTAAAAAGGTAATTAAAAAATTGCTTTCCTTCCTTGGACTAAAACCCAAAAAAGTAAAATAAAAATAAATAATGAAGATCGCAGATCAAATGGTGAATGGCATGATTCTAACAAAGGGAGCGCAGCATCGTGTCGACCGTTAAATTGGACAGTTGCAGGGACTGCTTATGGGAGCCGGTGGTACAAAAGTGAGTGTTAGTGCAGATGCAGGGTCTTCAGTTGGCAGGCAGTCCTGAGGCCTCAGAGGACAGCCTGGAGAATAGACACAAACCAGAGACCAGGAGAGGGAGGGAGAGAAGATAAGGCATGCAATCAAACAGACATGACCAATAACCACATTATTTACACCATTATGACACTATAATCACAGAAATCTTGGAGAAGAAAAAAGGGTTTACTCAGTTAACAATGTGATACAAGCCATTTGATGTACCCAACAATCCCCATTATAAGTACATTTACCAGCAAAAATATACCTGTATACATTACAATTAAGTGTTATTTACTGCAGCTAATGTATTGCATGATCAGAAATATGGGCACTGGACATGTAACAATACTAAATGACAACTTACATTTCAAAAGCCACCATGTAAATAATGTGAACAAAGCAGTAGATTAATAAATAATTGACTTCTGTAATTTGTCCATATATTATTTAAGAGTGAGATTTTGTGTCATACCTGAGGGATGTTTTATTAGATTTGCAATTATTAACCTTCTTTGTATAGGCAACTAAATTAAATCTCTATGCAAGGACATTGCTGGCACTACAAGATTCACAACATCATGTTGAACAAAGCAAAGAGAGCTGCTTCCTGAGCAGAGCTTACACAAATAGGAGACACTTTGCAAAACATACGTTCATGAAAACGACCATCCATGCTGATTGCTGAAGTTTTAAGTAGTACCTTCAAAATATAAAATGTCCACAATACTTTAGCGGAACATACAATTAAGCAAGCGCTGGGTATTTACACCCCTATAGTGTCAACAGCCATGTGTGTGACTTGACAACTACGCGTTGCTGTGCGTGCCAAGTATCGTAAGAAGCATGGCACAGCCAAATTCAAAAAGCAGGTGCAAAACATACTGACAACCAAGAGCTACGTCGGCACTTATTTGCAGTAGTAGTAGCAGATGGTTTGTGTCCCCCCAACGTTAGTAGGGCGAGAGCCTACGCCTTTTAGACTTCGAGCCGAGCTCGGGGGCCACTTTGGGCTTGGTCTGGGAGGAGTGGGCGGGGTTACTAGCGCCGCTGACAACATGGAGAGCCAGGAGGGGGAGGGGCTTGAGATTTAGGAGACTGGAGACACGGGCGGGAGAGCTGGGGAGCAGGGTGTCAGTAGAGGAGGAAGAGGAGGAGGAGGAGGAAGGAGGAGTAGGAGGAGGCCCAGGAGCCAACAAGGACAGAGGGATGGAGGCTGAGGGGGGCACCACACACGAGGAGGAGGTGGTGGTGGAGGTGGTGGTGGTGGAGGAGGGAGGGCACAGGCTGGTCTGTTCAGGGTTCAAGGAGGAGGAGAAGGAAGAGGAGGAGGGAGGAGGAGGTGGTTTAGAGGACTCTACACTGTAGAAAGAAAGAAAAGGAGAGGGGGACACACAGTCGGGGTGGGTCACAGGGCAGGCTGGTGAACGCGAGGAAGACACTGTGGGAAGTGGGGCTCAGCAACACAACAATGCAATGAAGGGGAGGGTGAGTGACACTGGGTTTGTCCAATAGTGTGCCACAGATTTACAGCCAAACAGAATGGCTTGAAATAGTTTCCAAAACACTTGTTCTGCTCGGTCATTTTGCATTCACAGGATTTCTGCAGGTTTCATAAAGTTACATTTAAGAGACTTTTGTAAGACCATTATGAACGCAATATAATACCTATTTCACATCCAGATTATTGTATTTTACTTTTTAAGCAGGGCTCGACATTAAGGCTTGTCCTCTTGTCCGGGACAAGTTTGATTTTTGAAGGGGCAAGTGCAAGAGGATTTTACTTGCCCGACCGGACAAGTAGTCCGATTTAAAATGTAAATGTCAATAATGAAAAATGTACCTTCAGTATAGGCAGACATGCGTCACTTGTTACGTTATTTTAATGAATTGTTCCGTCTAAAAATAATATAGAGCCCCATGCATGCACCGCAATAACGCTGATTGCACCGGTGTGCGCGCACATTATGGCTCTGACGCGGGTTTGTTTCATTCTCTCAACGTCAACTTACCGGGAGCATTTCAGAAGCGGAGCGCAGCGTGGCAGATGTATTGGTGAGATCAACAAAACTATACTACTTTGCCTCTCCGACATTGACTTCGTTTTTAAGGAAGATAATTTGCCTATAGGTAA
>JAODTR010055919.1:0-17495 GCA_025399935.1 Amblyopsis rosae
GATCAAGCAACATCTGCAATAAAATAAAAGGAGGTGGTTCCTATTGTCTGTGAGCATGGAAACAATAATAGTGTAGGTTCTTTAAATATAGCCTGTCATCTGAAGTTTGTGGTTTGGTTTCATTTTTGGCAAACTGAGTTACCCTTAAACAGACAAAGAAGGAACATTGCCCATATTTATATGCTATAGGAAAAAAAAGACTGCCAATGAAACTGTTGTAATGAAACTACGTATTTTGTAAACACCAGTAGAGTAGGGCTGGTTATACTTTGTCACCATTGTATTCCAGGATATGTTTACATATGCTTTGCTTGGAAACACTGAGCCCCTGTGACTCACGTGAATGCATTCAGCCCATACCAGCGTTGTACGGTATGCCACGTATGGTTGCTTGACATCACACATGCATAGCAAGGATCAGCGTACGCTGCAAGTGTTTCCTTTGCGTGCGTCTGTTGTGATTGTGTCACGCCTTGACTCCCCACCTGACTACAGCGGACGGACAGCATGGTGTTTCGGCCATGTCTCGGTATCCAACCGATAAATCCCTTGAGGATTTATGCAACAAAAGTTGTTATATTATTAGAATGTTGGACTTGTTTGCTTTTATGTGAGAAAGGACATACATATTAAAAAAAAACTTAAAATATGTTTTTAAGAAACTTAAAATATGTAGGTACATTTGTTCATAGCTGAAACGGCCATACAGTCATATCAGCAGCACATTTTAGAACAGTCCAACTCCAATCAGGAGTTGGTTCCTGGGCGCTGTGCAGCGGCTGCCCACTGCTCCCTTGAGGGATGGGTTAAATGAATAAATAAAAGCACCTTTTCATCAAAATAGATGCAAACAACAACATGCAATGGTGTGGGTAAGGAGGGCAGTGATTAAAAGGTTCCCATAGATATTGAGTCTCCTTCAGAAGACTCCTTTTAGTTTGACATTTATTTATGTAATTTTAAAATGTATTAAGCATAAAGCCCCTAAAACCTCTTTTTTAAGGGAGCCATTTTTCAAGACAGCACACCGCTAAAGTTAAAAAATTTTAAAAAAAAATTGCACATTAGAACAGACATGGGACAACATAAACTTGTTACAACATCCACTTTAGGATTAGCAATTACGCTCCTCAGTTACCCAGTTATTTATCAAAGCGTTGAACTCTCCCAGGGAGACATGAACCTCATGCAAACACATTGCTACCAGGACAAAGGGTTGCGTGACCCTTACGCTTTCCTAGGGGTGCCAGATGACCGTGCACTGTTGGTTGTTGAAGTGTTTGGGGCTTGGAACCTGAACACTGCTTGGAGGAAGTGGGGTAGGCCAGGACCATACAGGGTGCCAGTAAAGTGAGAAGAGGGGGTTCACGTGAACAACTCTTGGGTTGGCTGAATGTGTTTTGTTGCATGGGCCGTTAAAGTTGTCTTGCGTCAAGTCATCAAGTGCGCGAGAACACACAGTTGATATCATGATGTGGAACAGCGTTACCAGGGTGATGTGGGGGGAGAAAAGGTAAACAACTACCATAAACACATGCATATGTTATTTAACACGTTCTTAAACATTTTAGATTTATGCTGTTTTGACAGAAGAGTACCCTAAATTGATTTGACAATGAACTCTCGTTCCAGTCAGTGGATCCCTTAACTGCCTTGGCAAATGGAGATGAAGCGTTCAATAAAAGCTCCCAAACCCACAATAGTCCTCCACATGTTTTGGCATCGTCAAGGTAACGTCATATATCACATTGTTCTGTCCCATCCCCTTTTATACCATTTCAAGCACTTTGCATCTCCTCACATTCACATACAGTTTCTGGTTTCTGTATGAAGGGAAATACTTGATGAAGCAAAATGCAAGAACTTGTCAAATATATGAGAACATGTAGAACTTAAGTATGTTTACATTTTTACTTAAAATAAGAGGATAAAAATTACATTGATCAAGGTGGTGTAATGGCGTCCTAACAATTACTGTCAAAACAATAACACTATCTGTACTCAAACACAACAAAACTAACAAGGCCAACATGAAAGTGCAAATGAAATTCTGAATCCTAAATGGAACACAAATCATACAATGAACACAAGGAACTATGGGAAAGAATGAGGCGCTTAGTGCTGCAATTTCATTATTTTCTTTGCCGGATGCGTAGCGGGACCGGCCAACATGAGCAAATGTATCTTACTGACTGACTGATCTATTGCACACTTTTCAAACCCATACTGTATTGTCCTATGTTGGCTCCATAAAACGCAACCAACTGAACTAAGCTTGCCTGGTTTAAACTTTTTTTCACCCCACCACTCTCTCACTTCTACAGCAAGTGTAATTAGTTTTGCAACTTATTTATCACAAGAGTGACGTGCTATAAATGTCAAAGCTGACAAGAGACCACATTAGAAGTTGCTGTGACCGAGTCGAGGTTGTAATCACAGTTATTCTGTACTGTAAAATGGACTGAAGTAAAAAAGTGTAAATATTGGATTACAAGTTTGAAGCTGTTAAGTAAATACACTGTAGAGCTACACATTTGTGAATTATTTATGACATTTAGAACCATTCATATTTTCTACAATTGAACATTTAAAATGTTCTATATAGTGTGTTTTTTTTCTGGGAATTCTGAATAATCTTATGAATGTAGATTTCGGGTTTTTTGGCCATAAATCTATCTGCGACCAGGTCAAGTTGGTGATTGGACCACTAGCTGCCAACACTAAGCATTTTACTCCTATTAGTTCAACATTAATCAACAATGCTATTGATGTTAACAGAATTGCTTAGCCTGTAACTTGTGTGTTGTCAGCTCTGCACCAGTTGAGAATTGGTAGCCTACATGTGTCTAGAGTGGAAAAATCTCCTTGAATGTATCACTAGCAGACTGACCAGTTTAAACCTTAATCAAAAACTCACCTAAAGCTCAGTTCTTAAAGACTCACCCTTGCTTGGTTTTATAAGTATAGGGTATTATTCTAGAAATTACTGCACCACTGTATAACACAGGCTGCTCTACTAATCACTTTGTTGATTTCCCTTTCATTTTAAAACAATCATATTTTTGATGCATTATCTAAATTAATAGATCTGATGCTTTTTTTTAAGTGAAGCTTAGTACTTTCCTGTAACAGTGATAAGTAGGGTGTAAGTATACCTTAGTACCTGTAATTTCCTGCAAGTACACTAATAGAGGATGTGCGTGCGCAAATTAAATTTACAGGTACAATTAATAAATCCTACAAGGATGTTCCTGGTGGTAAATGAACAGGAATTACCTACTTAGTAATGCATCATACCTGTAAGTAACCTATAATTACATTTAAAGTACAATGATTTAGAAAATGTAATTCTAGGTATATTATTAGTATTTCACCAATATTATACAAAGTATTTAGCAGTCATTTCAAGAATCATACCCTATTGTTACACTGAATAACGTTTGTTACACCATACTTGTGTAAAGTGTAACCAAACAAGACTAGATTTGTCACGTGAAATTACAAATATTTAAAGAGTTTCCCTTAATCGAATCACAGAAACAGGTGCTTATGTATGCACATTTAAGCATCATTTGATCCGGTGTGAGAGGCATTGAGCATTAAACAAATTTCCGTGCCAAAATAATCAGTTAATAACAATTTTAATTTTTCCAAAACATTATGTACATATAAACATACCCACAATAAGACCCTTCACAGTAATACTTTGCACACGATGTTTGACACTCTTGTGCAAAAACGTAATCTCATTCAGCATCAACCACACGCTCACGCATCCCCCACACACTCACAGCAGCTCTAGGAAAAAAGGAGTTCAAATGTATTTCAGTATGGCTGTGCTTTGATAAATAAACTTGGTCAGTGCTTCCATTCCTTCATAAATAATTTACAAAGTACAGTAAAGCGACTCATGAAAGTCAGTTGATCTACTTCTCCACTTGAGTTGGCATTAGTCCATACAAAATGAAAGAAGGGAACGTTGTAGAAATCCCGAGGCAGCCCCAACAGGTGTAGAACCAACCAAATGTCTGGACGGTCTTTAGGCCATTCCATTGAAATTGGCCAGTGTCCCTTTTGCTTTAAAACCAAAACTATGAGATCCAGGCTTGTTCCGAAGGTGACGCTCTTATAATGTGCTAATAGGTCCTATTAAGGTGAGCTGGTGAGCCTTCTCATGTTTGATGTTGGGTCCCCATGCTGATGGTGCAGCATTGGTAATAAAGACTTACATGGGAAGTCTATTGAAGGGAAGAAATACAAATCATTTAAACACCTCATTAGACTTGAGCATGCATGCTTTAATGTGGTCAAATATAAGCTAGCAAGAGAAATGCATTACCGTCTGCTTGGCTTTACTTCCCAGCCGTCTCGACACTTTACATAAGTTATGGATTCCCCAGGAGAAAATGTTGTAGTCGACTGTTCTTTGGCACAGAACGTAAACCTATGAAGACATTAATAGCATACAATATTTTAAAAAAAAGGCATGCAAGACAATCGCCTAACATCAGCAAACATGGCACATGCCCTAGCTTACTTTTTCTGCGTTTCTCCAGCTTTCACGCGAATCCGCCGTACTTCAAGCACGGGCTTCTTGGGTGCGCTGTTCCAGGACCAGAAGGACTTCTTGATGTTTTTCCAGACAGAGTTCCAGGAGTCCGACGACCCCTCCCAGCTCAAACGGATCTCCAGCAGGTCACCAATGTCCTCTTCGTTAAAAACCAAAAAGGTGTTTGTTAAGTTGAGGCCAATTCCATCAGACCTGAGTGAGAGGGAGGGGAGAACAGGTCATTGAACATCGTTCCATTCCATCATTTCATATGCATTCCAGAAAATAAACACCCCACCCCTTTCCTCATTTGCAGAAATGCATTCCGTCCTTACACTTCAACAAACTTCTCTTCGGTATCGCTGTGGGCGCCGTACAACTTGACCCGGAATGTGGGGTCTGCGTGTCCCGACTGATTCCTGTCAAACACGTGCATCTTTATCTGGTAGTGGTAGCCTTCAAAACATTGAATACAAGTTAAATGATGCGTTAATGATGTGTCCAAACTACGCATCATGACGCGTAGTTTAATCACTAGAAGATTGAGTGTTTGCAGCTCACCTCCGAACGGCGTGACGGCGCGCGTCTTCAGGTACATCTTGCTGTTCCGGCGCTTGCGCATCTTCTTGGCGTTGTAGCCGATGTTGTTGCAGCGGTTCCTGCGGCAGCTGAGGCAGATGCCCTTCTTGAAGCGGTCCGGCCCGGCGCACTGGAAGGCGAAGCTCATGTGGTCCTTGTTCATGAGCGAGTCTACGAACAGGTGCACAGCGCGCTCGTGCTCGCACTTCATCACCTCCATGATGTCTGGGGAAGGGGGAAATTGGCAATGGGTGAGCACAGTACACCACAGCGACTAGGGTGAATTAGTCACAGTCAATGGGTGTTGTGCCATGAACAGAAATGTTCACTTATCGGGGGGCATGCAGAGCATTGTGGTTCCCCAGAACCAGGGTTGAGAACCGCCGCACTAGGGTGGTTCTGACATGGACCAAGGACTGTCCCACACAGCAACCTCAGGCTTTTGTTTACAAAACAACAACAACAACTAGCCTGTGAGGGGGGACGAGGCGGCTCCTTCGGCAACTTACTTCCCGCCATCGCCAGGACGTCCGCTATCTGACACCCCGGCTGCACGTCGCCCCCGTTGGGGTAGATGTCGACATCGCCGATCGGCTGCTGGATGCCGATGCTCACTCCCAGGGTCTCCCTGGTGTACGTGTGCAGCACGTCCACGAAGTCTGCGTCGTCCGGGGACAGACGCTTGTGTGCTTCAGCGCCCTCGAACATGGGCCCTGCCGGGTCCAGGCCTGTAGGGGGCAGACACGAGACGACAGGGTCAGAGACGGTGGGGCGACACAGATATGACTACCTGAGGTGCGTTCAAAGTCGGCAAACGGGTGAAAGCATTCTCCCTCAGCGTGGCTTAAACACGTTTAAGAATAAAAAAGGCCTTAAAGTCTAAAGTAGAAGTATTTTACAGGGGATCCTCAGAGGTACTGCTGGGGATCCTCTTTTAATGGCTTAGTTAGTTGACTGCTTTTATACATGGCTGTACAGGCCGCCACACACATTATCGTTGGCCCGGCAATTAAATATTTGATACCATATGTGATAGGGGGTCCCTGTGTCGTGTTTTTACATCGGCCAAGGGGTCCTTGGCCTAAAAAACGTTGAAGACCTCTGTTCTAAAGATTCAGATGGGATGCGACTTAAATGTTTTGTTGCGAGAACATTTTGGATGCGATGCATGCAATTCCTCTATCCAATTAGATCACGTGGTCAATTAAGTTCAATTAGTCTGCAGTGCCCGGCTAGCTAGCTTGCGCAAACACATTTGGACACCAACGTTCCCACTTATTTTAATTTTAAATAGGGCACACCCACTGGCGGCATCTGACGCATGTCGACGCTAAAGATTAGAATACCTTCTCATTTCTCGTGCGTCAAAGCCTTAAAAATGTATCTCTCCAGGTTTTGAGCTCCTGAAGGTGTATTCTGACATCCAGACCAGTGGGTGTTGGCCTTACCTCTTGAGCCACGCGCGCTCGCCAAGACCCACCTCCAAGAGACACCTCCATAGACCCTCCACGCCACATTCTTAAAGATCAGTGACCTCAAAGTAAACAAACCCCGAAGCAAGCGAACGTTTGGCGCACCAGGATGTGATGTCGCACGGGGTGACACGCAAACATAGATGGCACGCCACACACACCCACCAGTGATTCTTCCAACAGTCCCTCGTACATATGTCCCCGCATAGCCGGCCACATGCGCGCCGAGGCTGTAGCCAATCATGTGTACATTCTGCAAGGGCAGCTGCTGCTCATCCTACAGGGTGGATGGATGGAGGGAAGAAGAGAGAGACACACACACACACACACACACACACGTCAGACCCTAAGCTGCTACAAATGAAGAGACCCTACACGGTGCTGAGCTTTAGACAATGGATGTCTAACCAAGCTATTCGCTGGATCAGATGTGAAGCCAGACTACATCTACGCGACCGCATCGTCGCCATCTGTCCAAGTTGGCTTCCATGAGAACGGTCTTTGTCTATGCTTACAACTGTGGAGGCCAGGCCAAGTCCCTGCTCACCATCGTGGCCCGGTTTCACAACGACTTCTGCATGTGTCGCTTGGCTTACATCTCCACAAAGTACTAAACATTCCCAACATCACTGCTTTGTGATGTGGGGAATGCTAAATTAAAAGACGCAGCATTTGTGCATATAAAATAAAGTGTTTTAAATTGGACATTTTGCCACAATGGCATTTAAAACTATAAAAATATAGAAAACTACAGTATATTAATAAATTGACTGCTAAATGATGACCAGTATATAAATAAATTACCTACTTAATGGTGGCTAGGACTACCTACACATTTTGAGGGGGATGTTTGACTGAAGGAATATAGGAAATGAATGCATCATAGCCACAAATAGATGTTCCGTGCTAAAGATCAAAGCGATCTTCCTGATCTAAATAAAATATACCTCTATATAATGCCTTTGAGCAGATAGCAGGAACGAGTAGCTTCTGTGCGAGTTCAATCATGTTACAATGATGATAGGTGAATGATTGATTTGAGATAAACTTCAGAGTGCTTATTTCCAACACGTTCACATTGCCAAGTTATTGCACAACACCAAATATTTAAAAACACAATTTCAGCCACTCAAGGTTGAGGGCACACACCTGGAGCCAGTTGAGCAGGCTGGCAATGCTGTGGCCGACCTGGTGGGTGTGGTTCACGGCGTCAGGGTACAGCTGATGGGCCAGCGATATCCAGTCGACCACTACGACGTTAGCCTCTCCTTCACGCTGCATCACAGCTGAGACCAGCTTGTGCATCCAGCTCTCGAACAGCCCGCTCATCTGAGCAGAGGAAAGTCAAGTCAGTCGTTTCCCTCCAAACCAATAATAGCTCTCAGACCGGGTGACCTCTCAGAGCCAACCGGGTTAACTCTTCACACGCCGGTGTGACACATTGACATCAACTCTGTATGACAAATATGAATAAACCCTGTGCGGAAAAGACTTCCTAGTAAAGACTAGGTGCTTGTGTGTTTCATTTACCGTCCAGCCATGGATTATAAGGATGGTCTTTGCTGTGGTGTTGAAGCCACACTCTTCAAGACACGCTTTTTTGCCAGGCTGTAGATAGCACCCTTCCTGGTCAAAATCTAGACTTTTACGCATGTTGTACTTGATGCCGTCATGAAGACCGCTCTCTGTTGAGGACAGAAATTCGTTCTCTTCACCTGGGATATATCATATCAGATTGTCATACACACACACGTATGCATCTCAAAATCATAACGGAAGCAGGCCTATGATTATAAATTATAGTAAGCGCCCTACTTACACACATTTTCCTTAATTATTTTTTTTGTAGCAAATAAAATAAATCCTACTGCCCCTGGTCACTTGCATTAGTTTCTTAATTACCCCACTTTGAAGAAGCATCTGGTACAATAATGTCTCAAGTTGCATAGGCGTGGCCCAATCTTATATTTCGTTCTAACGGCTGTAGTCGGTAGCCTACACGTTTAACAAGTATGTTAATAATGAGTTGACCAAATAAATTATGTATTCACAAAATGTATATGGCTTATATTGCATTGGTTTATCATGGAACAGCATGCGACTTTGCTTGTGATAATTCGTTAAATTGAACAATAACCAATTTTAGGTTATTGGTCGCACGTCAATAAAGCCAGAAGGTGGGCTTGCGTGCATAAATAAATAAAAAATTATATATATATATATATATATATAAAAATACACGGTCTGCTAAACATTAGTCAAATAGAAGACGTGGCCCCTTTGAATAGATAATGGCTTACGACAAAGACAGGTAATCGCTTGATACCCACTACTACGTTATCATTTGTACACAATAGAATTACAATTTCATTATTGGCTATAAAGCAAAGGACTCGGTGCGCCATTAACCACGAAGTCGGAAACTTAAATGTAGCTAATATTTAGCTAAATTAGAGAAGCCGGCGCAACTATCCCCATTTAAGGTGTAACTCGGGCTTCTACGGCTGTAACAGTAATATTAACAGTTTAATACATGAATTAACGTTCAACGTTACCTTTAAGAACAGCATTCTCCACAAGCTCAGACGCGAAGAACCTGGCTACACAATGCAAGAAGATCCATAATGTAAGGGTTATACTGGTCATTTCCAAGCCACCAAAAATGTGGTAAAATCTTTCTTTGTGATATTGCCAGGGACTATTCACAATTGTGGTTGGGTGGAAGCTTGCGTGCGTGTAGGCCAAACGGGTGCAAGAGAGCCGGTGGCGTGATCGAGGCAGGGCCGTGGGAGAAACGTGTGAACGTGCATCAAGTGTCTCATTAGAGTTTTAAATAGTTAGTCGTTTTTGTCATCTGATCATCGGCTGATGTTTCTGGGATGCCATTGGTCCAACCCCCGTCTGTTTATATTTAAAGGCGTGGCAATGGGTGAATGAATTCGTAGTAAATGGTCATGTGTTGTAGATCCTGGTGTGCTGTTCTGACGTATCGCGAAGATGATTGCCCTAATGTAACATGTGGTAGCAGCCCTACGGAATCTAGGCGCATTAATCACACGTGAAATATTCATCAATACTAATAAAGGATAAACTAGAAGCCAATTATTGTTACCGGCACTTTTTTTTTCTCTTTCTTTTTTATTATTATTATTTTTTTTCTTTTTTACTTTTCAATAGACCTAGCTGTCCTTTACCACGAGAACCCAAGCAATTGCACCCCCCCCCCCCCCATATCACCGTTCATCAGAATATTTTAAAGGGCTACTTTTGTCGAAGTAGCTGTGTCGGGGAGGGGGTGGTTCATTCAATCAGCAACAAGAATACGCTGTCGCCCACTTTGGCTCTCTGCCAGCCCATCATGGACCAGTTTCAGTTGATCAGGCGAATACTAGGTTCACTCATGCAAGCCAAGGTCTTGGCTACAATAACGCTACTGTTTGTTTACATACATGAGCTTCCACTGCACAGCATGAATTTACACCTACCACAATAACTAATACCCATACACTTTGACTTCAAATGTGATCAAGGATTCCTCTCATAAAAATACCGGTCATTGCAACCGCTTGAACGGCAAAGACATTAAACACGAGACAATTGCGCCATCAAGTGGTCGATGCCAACAGTGCATCTGCCAATGACACAGCAGGAGGCGGTGGGGGCAGTGTGCCAGACCGGATCCTTCATGAGGGAAGAGGCCAGGGACAGCCAACCCCCGGCTTCTCTTCTCGTTAGCCAACATCATTACGTTTTGCAAGCAAAGGAGCCCGAACAAAGGCCTGTATTAGTGTCTGTAGGATGTCCCGCCATGAAGGTAAGAGTCGGTGTTCACATTGGATTACAAACATTTCGATTTACGCAGTAGTGCTTGTCAGAATGTTGCTACTGTGACGCTAGCTAAACGCTGCTAGTCTGTTTTGCAGCTCATCCCAGTTCATGTTGGCTAACGTTAGCATTGCTATTAGCAGAGCAGTGCGGGCTCTCTATCTAGTGGGTACGGCGACCCCAAAATGCGTTTTGAACCAGCGGGCATTTCAGCAGTGTTGAGGTTGTCATTAACGTAGACAGGGGTTGCTCAGACAGTGCTGACAAATACGCGGAAGGTGCTATTTGGGTTTAGCTATGTTACTCAGCTAACTGTAAATAGGTTAGCCGGGTTAACGTTAGCATGCTGGTTAGCCTGGGGGAGTGCTGAAATTAGAAACATTGAGCAGCCACCAGCTAAAGTAGTGCTGTTGCTTCGTTTTAGCTCCCCATAACGTTCGCGGTACTGTAGTATGTTGCTACTAGTAGCTAATGCAATACTGTACCGTACAGTATCTGCTGGCCCGCTGGCTGTTACTGTAACACACAACGTTGACTAACATTAACCTCGTCCTTGCGAACGTCCTTATGTAGTTAACACAATGAAGTTCGTTAAGTGATAAAGGTCCGCCAACAACAAACTTCATTATGTTAACATCGCTGGTATGCTGTCTCTGTAAAGTTACCGTACCGGTACGGTACTCATGACACAGTCAACATACGGCTTCTGGGTTATTGGCTGTATCATTCAGTAATTCATACTATGTAACTACACTACTTTTGTAATCAAAGGTTGTGTCGTTAGGCCTCTACTGGCTTTACTCTCATCAGTCGGAAATTGTTTTCTGACGTCCTAACTTGATTGAATAACACACAGAAGCTTCTGTATCAGCTAAGCCAACTACTTGTCTGTTGCCAGCACAGCAGGATTTCGTTGGCACTTGCAAGTCCGATCTAGCTTTGAATGGTCATATGAGGTTACAACTGCCTAGTGTCATGCAATACACCCTGGGTGTGACTGTTGTAGTCAATCATGAATACCTTTCACTTGAACATAGTCACTGCCTGGACATATTGGTTACCTTTCTTTGCAGCACATTATAGATCACTAGCTATGGGTGCTTCTGCGTTTAAATCGGTGTCAATGTTTCTTAAATATTAGTATTGTAATATAATGTAAGATACTATTACAATTTAGTATATTTATGTGGCTTTATCCTCCATGCTCTGTTACGGTATTGCTGTCTAATAAATAGATTGTTTGGAAGATATTTGTGCTGTGGATAATAATTAATCTTTCAGTAGATATTCCAAATATTAAGAAAATAATTAATAGTAAGGTGAGACACATTCCACATGCCATGTTGGTATGGCATTTATCTGCAAGGCTGTTTGACAGTAGTTTTACCTCATGCTATGTTGGACAACATCCCATCCACTTAGGTTGCTTATCTCTGCTGTCTGTCCATAGGTGTGAGCTGCGATGCGTGTTTGAAGGGGAACTTCAGAGGACGGCGATACAAATGTCTAATCTGCTACGACTATGACTTGTGCGCATCTTGCTTTGAGAGCGGCGCCACGACGACGAGACACACCACCGAGCATCCCATGCAGTGTATATTAACCCGGGTGGATTTTGGTAAGTGGTAACTTTAAAGGTAGAGTCGGTGATTGTCCAGTCAATTTATACATCCTTTAATCACATTACATAACCTGTAACTTAGTTTGCTATTTGTAATTGATTGTAAGCTAGTGCACACTTAGTCAGATTCAGATCAAATCTCCTCATGGTCCACTAGCTGCCTGTTCAGTGTGCGTGATGAAAAATAATCTGGTGTTTCTACACAGCCCTCGCTCTGTATATGGGTACACAAGCAAAGTGGTGCAGCACTACCCCAGCCGTGGCAATGTGTGTCCGATGTGTTGGGGGCGGAGCTTCTGGCATTGAAGGGAGACATGTTTTTCTCCAGTGTTTTTAGTATTGACGTGGCTTTTAGAGGAGGGCATCGTTAGAAATGCAGCTAGATTGCCAACTAGATTGTCCTGCAACATCTCAACGGATCTGTGTTGGAGTCGCACTTTATTTCTACACCGCTCATGTCGTAGCAGGACATCTATGGCGTCTGTGACCTAGTGTTTTGAATACGCTATGCAAATAGTAAAGAAACAAAATAAGCAGCACTTTGAACAGATCAGACAATAGAAACAAGTATGTGTGGCTTGTATGCATTTGTATAAAACAAACTATTTATTAATAATGCCATCCAAACTGTCATTATTCTAACCAAATGTTGCTTGCTTGCAATCGCTGGCACATGACCTGTTCATCTCTTGACGTATACTATTTGTGTTGTAAGTCATTTTGTGTGAAAGCATCTGCCGAATGCCGTACATATAAAACATAGCCTTTAAGGGACTTACTGGATTTCTGCTCAGAACTGTAGAGAGTTCATGAGCGAAGCCGCGTGGTTACTAGTGTAGCTCTACATGACACTGCGCTTATTCTGTGCTCTGGCAGTTTGTCATAAGGTGTTATCACAATGTAGATCTCCCTCGCTCTCTCTTAACCCCCCACCCCCCCACCCCTTATAATGAACACTTTTGCAAGTGATCCAACAAAAATGATAGTTCTGTTGCATAGTAGAGTCTCTTACCTGTCATTTGTAAATATGACCTTTCAACCTATAGTAGACAGTTAGAACGGTCTATTTATGTTCGTGTGTGTGTTCCCATCCAGATCTGTACTACGGTGGAGAAGCCTTCTCAGTGGAGCAGCCTCAAGCCTTTACATGTCCGTACTGTGGCAGGATGGGCTACACGGAGGCCTCCTTGCAGGAGCATGTGGCTGCGGAGCACACAGAAACATCCACGGAGGTGGTGAGTTGGCCTCGCTGCCCAAAGTATTTTTAGAACGCCGCGCGTTGTTGTCCTTGTGAGCGCATTGTGAAGTAGCATGCCAGGCATATTAACGATGAAGGCCGCAAAGCAGATGTAGTCTGTGCTGAACGCTGTCTAGATAGCCACAATTAGGTAATTTGGCTGGTCTGACGTTTGAGTGTTGTGGAGGGGGGGCTAGGAGTCTTGCTCAAGGAGGTTCTGTAACAAAGCCCTCTAATTACCTAAATAACATCGTAACGACAGTTAAAGCAAATGTTAAGTGAGAAACATCTGGTATTTTACTGACCTGGTAAAACCATCCCAAGTTGGCAAGCTCTATCATTTGTGAAACTACTTGAGAAACCACCGCTGTCGAATGAGGGATTTGATTTTAAACAAATCGCTGGCTGGGCCAAAGTGCACACACTTGTACCTACCTGTGTTTACATACTGTGTGTGCATAGTGCCATTATTTATTTGTATTTCTTTGCCACAAGTTGCTCCTAAGATATACTTTTGTTGATATTTAGCAGCCTATATATTGTGTGATTTTAATATACAGTGTGTTTTGCTCTTATCGTTCCTTATCTTGTTCAGATCTGTCCCATATGTGCAGCATTGCCTGGTGGGGACCCTAACCATGTGACAGATGACTTCGCTGCTCATCTCACACTTGAACACAGAGCACCCAGAGACTTGATATCCCTTTTTACGGGCAGCTGACCCCTACAATGTTTGACTTGGCTTGAGGGTGTAAATCATTTTTGGCTGAATTTGGTCTTTTCCGTTTGAAAGTAAATTGTCTAGGCTTGTTTGATATGCTTGTGCATATTTTTTAAATTGTATTTTGAGAAGGCCATATATGTAGTATGTACATGCATGATACCCGAGTGGAAATGCTTCTGCAAGGTGAAGTACTTTTAGCACATTCCACTGTTATCGGTTCAGATTCAGATGAATTGGTTCAGATTCATTGGTTCAGATTTAGTTTAAAAGTGTATCTGCTTCACATGATTGGAGGAGTACAGACACCAAAATCACAAAAAGGCCATTGGTGATAATTAAGATGATTTTTATTTTTATTCAGCATACATGTATCTAAATAGCCTCGTGAGACCGTTCTGAATTTACAAGCTCAGCACGTCGCTCTGGTGTCGCTCTTATTCAACACAGTGTAATAGGTAATAGAACCATTGGGTATATGAGATGATGCCGAGAGCAATGAGCTCAGGGTGCTTTGGTTGACATGCACAGGCACCGCCCCTCACCCTAGCCCTAGGCCTGGCCCCGCCCCTAACCCTGGCCCCGCCCATAACCCTAGCGGCTTTAAATGGCGTTTCCAGACCAGTCATGCCTTGCGATATCTAAAAATAGCATTTTTTTTTAATAAAATGGCAACTTTTAAACTTTATGTAATCAGACAAAAGTACTTTGTCAACAAGACAACATGCTCTATGGTTTGTGAGCGGATGCTTCTTGGGGATCACATTAGTTTGTTTTGGACTGTAGCAATGTCTCTCAGAATAATTTTTTTTCGAATGTTTTAGAAGCTGCTGCTTTGATCTTCATGAGTTTTTTTTTTTTCCCCCCTTTCCCAGTACAAGGCTGTAAAAATGTAATTGTGCATCCTGATCTATTCAAAGCACATCATTATACAGTATTGTTTCTATAGATATCGCCCAGGCCTAGTCAAGTACGTGAGCAGCATTTTGCTCGGGAGCTGGTCACAAACAGAGGACAGATGATATACCGCCCACTGGCTGCAGCGTCAGTGAGCAACACTCGCCAAGCAAATTTAAGAACACGTTCAAGGAAATGTATCGTTCAGTGAAGTTACATTTTTTAACATAGCAAACATTCAGTTCACTGAACACACCCTTATGTGTCAGATGCCGCCAGTGGGCATTGGCCTTCAGTGGCCGCGTTCTAAGTTGCCACGGCTGCGTGTTCCTTAACGGCGCGTTGCCACGACGAGTCCAGCGGCGTGCGGCATGTGAGGAGGATGTTCCACCCGGGCCGCGGCCTCGGGGGCCCGCGTGCACGCAGGTCCAACATGCACTTCACCAGCAGCACCACCGGGGGGCTCTCCACCAGCCAGGGGGGCTCGTCCTCGCAGAGCTCCAGCTACAGCAGAGAGGCTATGGACCCTATAGCAGGTCAGTTGGGTGCACTCACTGCAAAGAATGGCTCCTCAAAAATAAGTACAAAAATTCTGACTATATTTGCTCATAATAAGTAAATCAATCTGCCAATGGAACAAGTGGAATTTAGCTTGTAAGATTTCTTGAAATAAGACCTTGTTAAACCAATCGTCAACCATGGTCATGGGGATCTACTGTCGTTCTCAGATCCCCAGGACCAGGGTTGACGACCACTGCTTCAATCATACCACAGCTTGGAGCCATGTGCAGGATATACTGTATATTGATGTAGAAGAAATGCGTTCCTACTGATTGCTACATCTCCCCCCCCCCCCCCCACCCTTCCCCCATAAATGTATAGGACACATTGTACAGTCTACAGTACTCTGGGTGTGTGTGTGCGCACGCTGAGTGCATGCCACATACAGGATAAACACAAAGTACATCAGACGACTTATCAAAAGATGTTGCCATGGCAATTACTTGTTTGTTATTTTTCAGTTTTAATGGGGGTCGAGTGCCTGGCACCTCCAGCAGTGCTGTAATGAGCGCGCGCGTTTCACTGTGCCTCTGCAAACGAGCCACCAGAAAATAGTCTTCTGTACCCCACACAGTGTTTACTGTAGCTACTCGCCACAGAAGCTCAGCAAGCCAGCGTTAAGCGGTGTTTGTTTAAAGATGCTGCCATTCATAGCCAGTGGGGAAAGTGCTTGGTGAAAAATGTACTGACTCCAGATGCACACATGCATGTGTGTCTGTAAGGCCCATAGCAGCCAAGGCATGTCAAAGTTGTTTGGGCTGCGTGACGTGTACTTTCAGCAGCCAGAGCGCACGTCCGCATTTCGTGAGGCCACCATTTGGTAGTATACCCGGGCCTTTGGTCCAGGAACACAATGTGGGATGTTGACCCATGCAGGATTCAGAAACATTAGCCCTGTGAGGCCATCTTCACCTTGCGAGCTCTAGTTTCATGTCGCCGCTCAGCCTGGAACCCCTCGATAAAACCAAAGGGTATGACGTCGTCATCTTGGGAGACTGGAAAACTTAAACTAGCCACCGATTAGCCCGATTATGATTCTAGGCGGGCGACAAACCTTTCGCATTGAGGGGATCCAGACTGATACGAGATCAGGACGGTCTCTAAAGGTAGCTAGTCCAGTCCTATGGACATCTGGTGAGATCAATTTACAAAATAGTCTAAAGTTATACTATCGCTTAGAGCAGGGTTGGGGAACCCTGGTCCTGGAGGGCCGCTGCCCTGCAAGTTTTAGGTGTTACACCTGATTCATGTGCATGGGTCGTTAGAAGCCTGATAACGACCCATGCAGGACAGCGGCCGTCCAGGACCAGGGTTCCGCATGCCTAGTTTAGAGTTTAAGGCTGGTGGCAAATTAGTTTTTAAGGAAAAATGTGAAAGCTTTACATAGGTTGCATTTTTGAAGGTGTATAGGTTATATGTGAATATGTTGTTGTTTGTACTGTTATGTGTAATTGTAAGATTACATTCTGTTCTTGGCCAGGCCACCCTTATTTATTGATTTATTGATTTATTTACTGTCTCTGGTGAGATTGCAGTCTCACTGCCTTCTTGGCACTAAACAGCCCCGTCCCCCCTCCCCAGAGCTGCTGTCCCAGCTGTCGGGGGTGCGTCGCTCTGCGGGCGGCCAGCTGAGCTCGGGCCCGTCGGCCTCCCAGCTGCAGCAGCTCCAGATGCAGCTGCAGCTGGAGCGGCAGCAGGCGCAGGCGGCCCGGCAGCAGCTGGAGTCGGCCCGCAGCGCCACCAGGGCCGCCGCCGCCGCCGGTAGCCGCGCCAGCGCCGTCCTCGGAGCCAACTCCGCCCCCGGCGGCCACCATCACCCCGGCAACGGGGCCGCCGCCGGCCACAACGGCTGCAGCCCCGCCCCCAACCAGGGCCCCCCCGAACCCAGCCTGCCGCACGCAGCCCACAGTTCCCAGTTTCTACTCAGCAGGTTGGTCCTCCTCCCTCCACCAGCACCACGTTACCTAGGAGACTGCCTCTAGTCTAAGGCTCCTCCCTTCATCAGCACCACGTTACCTAGGAGACTGCCTCTA
>JAODTR010055930.1:0-11723 GCA_025399935.1 Amblyopsis rosae
TAATAAAAAATTATTTGTGTGTATGTTTTTATATATATATATATATATATATATATATATATATATATATATAATATCTATGTTAATCTTTGTTTATATTTTCAACTATTCATTGAAAGGGCAATAGGGGGCAGTAGGGGGCGGGGTAGAGAAAACCTAGCATCACTGCGATGCACAGCTTCAAACCACACCGCATTCTGCTCTTTCATTTGTGCGTTAGCGATGTAGAATTCCCTAACCCCGTCCCCCAGACATTGTGGACATCAAGCCCTCCAACATGGAGGAGCTGACGGAGGTGATCACCTCAGCAGAGTTACACCCCCAGCAGTGTCACACCTTCGCCTACAGCAGCAGCAAGGGCTCAATACGCCTCTGTGACATGAGGCAGGCTGCGCTCTGCGACCAGCACTGCAAATGTGAGTATGGCAGCCATGATGTGACGAGACGCTGCAAGATGTTCAAAGGGCGGGAGGAGGAGATGTGAACAACCACCACCGATTTGATAGCCTAGCACTATGTGACCTAGTGTCCTGTGTTGTACGTCTGAAACATAAGCTCCACAAATTTCTGGAAGTGAGGATGTCGATTTTTTGTGACTGTTTGCGTTAATATTGCGCATGAATTCTGCCTCGCCGTCCAGACTACAGTAAAGGACACAGGCGGCAGAATGTAGTTCATTGTTGTTCGTGTCAACAACACAGCAGCAGCTTGATCACACAGCCCTGTGTAGGAACAGTGTTGCGTTTTGATAGCCAGCCATGTATCTACTAAACACATTATTTCATGAATGAAGATACAATTATATCATAGCACAACATAGCTAAACAGCCATGTACCCATAAGCACGTATTAATTAATTACTGAAGGGTTACGTTCTTGCCGCTACAGTGTTATGATAGATATAGGTGGCTAGCTGCTAGCTGCTAGCTGCTAGCAACAACACAAAGTGATAGACTATTCGGTTAACCAAGAAATGTTCAAATTAAACAAAGACATATTCTATCTTTGTTATCATAACGAATGTAATGTTAAATGTTTTGTATGATATGACTGATAACTGACCCAGATAAAAACATTATTACTCATGGTACTAAAATTGGCAACCCATTTCTGAGGATACAATTTCGGTATGCAACACGAGTGCATCTTTATCAATGAGCAATGTTTACGTTAAGTAAATCAGCACAACACTATTTAAGAAGCCTATTAATAATTCATTTACGGTTTCTGAACAATAGCCTATGTTAATCTAATGCAGTTATTGATGTGCACATCACTCTTGATAATATGCCTGTCCTGCAGACACAACTTGTTTATGTAGCCTGCAGTTACTGTATCATAAAATAGATTTACAGATTTGGTCATCTGCAAATGTTGAACATTCAACTTTTACTTGCAGTTTGTGTAGCCTACCATACTGGCCTACATCAGTTCCTTGCCTTGCATATTTCGCTGATACTACGTAGCTGGCCATATCCTCATAGGGGCATTACCAAACAAACTGCGTGCAGTAATATACGCAACAAATGCAAATTTCTCTCATTCGCTTGTTTCCCCGCCTCTCTCCCTTTTTTAGCCAATACAGACCAGGAAGCTAACAGTCCACTTTGAAAGGCTTACTACTTCTCTGTGTCACATCGACATTGCTAATTCCATAAACAACTAGAAATTCTTGGTTTTCATGGAATGTGCCCTTTAAGCAGTAACAGTAGCCTACTCATCTACTGTAACAGAACAATACCTGAAAACACCCAGAGTCATGTTGATACGTTTCTCAATACATTTCTCTCTATAAGTTTAACGTCTGACTTTGTCTTTCAGTTACGTAGTTAGTCGTTGTGCATGTAAATCCAAAGTAGTCACGTAGGAGGATCGCGAGAATACCGATTTAACAGTTTAAATAAAACATTTGATCATAATCTCTCTAATGTGTGTTTTTATAATAACTAGTTGTATGAATGCGTGTATGATGTGCGAGTATGAATGTGTGTGTGAATGGGTGAATGTGAGGCAATCATATACAGCGCTCTGAGCAGCAGATAGGTAGGAAAAGCACTATATAAATGCAATCCATTTACCATTTATAATTGTATCAGAAGCACGCTATGTAGTGTTTATGTGTTGTATATTTTAACCTGTAATGTATTTTTAACATGTTCATTTCTTGTTTCCCTGTTTAAATAGTACAGTACATTTACAAGATTATTATTAAAAAATTTATTAACATGTATATCCTCTGAATGGTGATGAATCTTCAACACAATTTCACAAGAATCTATTGTTTTTGGAAGTCATGTAGGCCAACAAATATAAAGCCGAACGATTTGAGGTGAAAAAATACCTTAAATTCTACCTTTACTATTCTGACAAGCAGCCTTTCACTGAGTCATTATGTGAGCAATGAAAACGACTCACTCTCCAATACATCACTCTGTCTGGAACAATGAATGGCTTTCTCTTATGCTCACCAATACATGCATGCACTCCAATTGAATGAATAATTCATACATTGACATTTTAGCTGAAAAATCTATTGCTTAAGAGCAGTCATGTTTGTCCCCCGTGGACACACCTTGTTGTTCAATAATGTCAGTCATTTCCGTGGACGTATCGATGCGTTTGCTCAGCCGTGAGCGCCTGTGTCCTGTTGAATTGAGTATTTAGTGCGGGGTGTCTAAACAAGGTTTTCTGGCGGGCAGTCACTATCACCATGCACACAGTACAGTAGTTCTCTGATTACTTGTTATTGACATTTTTACCATTCCTTAACATGTTCTGGACCAGACGGTGTTCATTTGCATGCTGTACACACACACGGCTGACACAAATACGCACACACTGTACATGCACACGCACACACGCAGAGTGGGCAGGTGTACTCATTAGCCTAGGGACAAGTCTGTTACTGTTACTTTTCATTTAGATCTGCTCTCTCTCCCTCTCTCTACATGAGCTCATATGGCTCAGAGCTATGTATAACACCTTCACCCCCTCACACACATAGAGCCTTCTCCTTTAACACAGCTATATGTGTGGGCACATGCGGATCTCCCATAAAAATAAATCTGGGAGGTGTTATTGTAACGGCTGGAATCAATCAGCTTTTAGATGTAGAGAGAGGAAGGATGGATGGATGGATGGATGGGTGGAAGGAGGGGGAGTTGCCTTAGCACTGAGCCTCAGGCCAGAGACACAGGGTACCCCAACACACACAAACACACACACACACACACAGGATCCCCAGGGACCCCATTATACACCCCAGGAGAGAGACAGAGAGAGGGCAGCGACGCATCTTACTGTCTGACACACACTCGCGCACGTGAGCGCACAACGCACACACACACACGCACCCACACACACACACACACACACACACACACACTGCATTGTAAGGCAAAACACCTGCAAATCCAGAAGGGCTCATACGTGCCCGGCACTTTGACATTGATTTGTTTTCCTTACCCCACCCATTTCTTCATATCTCCCCCCCCCCCCCATCCCCCCAACGTCCCTTGTTAGACGCCCCACTGGCAACATCTCATCTCGTCTATTCTCCCCGTCTTGAATGTTAAGGGTTAAAGCAGTGATATGATGTGGGTGGAGAGAGGAGATGGGCAAGGGGGGGGCAGTAAACCTGACAGCTAACGATGGAATGCCTGGCTCGTCTCCCCAGTGCGTTGGCCTTCGCGCAGATCAGCAGCTGCCAGAGTCAATATGAATCATAACCAATATTTACTGAGCACGTCGACCCAAGGCTGTCCCCCAGAGCACACAAATCTAATCCCTCTGAAGGGATGCAGCTGCCACAGAGTTCATGCTTCCACCTGGGACGCTCGGGTTGGCTCTCCCACTAAAGACCGTGTGTTGGAAACTGAACATGAGCTTTATTTTTATAAGGATTGGTTAAAACAAATTGGTTAAAAGAAATGCAAGCGCTTTAAAATGTGAACTCTAGCCAATACAAATAATATAATCTGGCCAATACTCAATGGCAGCCCAAAAATTACTGCCGTTTTGTGTATATCCTGTGTACTTCTGTTAAAACATAATGATTTTCCCTCCTTCTAATCTCCTTTTTTTGACTTCTACAGATTTTGAGGAGCCCGAGGACCCTTCCACGCGTTCCTTCTTCTCTGAAATCATCTCGTCCATCTCTGACGTGAAGTTTAGCCACAGCGGCCGCTACCTGATGACAAGGGACTACCTCACTGTCAAGGTGTGGGATCTTCACATGGAGAACAAGCCTCTGGAGACATACCAGGTATTCCATACCGTGTTGTGTCACTTTACAGGCATGAATATCTTTGGAGCAGTTAGCTGCTCTAGGATATTGCACCGCCTCCTGTAATATAGGCTAGCCGCTCTGGACATTTGACATGTCAACAGCTAGTAGACAAATTATCCTTATTGGTAAGGGTTAGTCAAAGATCAAATCAAGCCTTATTGATTCCAAACTAATCACTCAATATAATCCTGTTCCACTGTCTCCCTGTCAATTGGTCATGCTGTCATCTTCAGCAATTACCCCGCGAGGGCATATCGAGCCGAGTGTCCGTATGAAGACTGATAGTGATAGTGCCAGTTCATCCTGAAGGGTAAAACCACCCACAGAGCGGTCATTAGGAGCAGACCCACACTGTCTAATCATGTCGGCCATATTTGGAAGGTCATATTAGATAAGGTCATCAGCAGGGCTCGGGGGATCCTGTCCTTTTTCAGTGTCGTGTCCACCTTGCATATGTAGGTAACTGGGTTCAGGATTACTGAGGGTATAGGACATATGGCTCTAGAGCATATGGTTGCATTACTAAAATGTAAGTAGTGAAACTTAACATAAAATATATCAAAGTCATTCCCCAGTTAATAGTTGGGAGGTCTGTGCTAACTGAGTTACCTACTGGGGTTAAGATAATGCTTAGATAACACTCAATAGCACAACATTCATAATAATGATGTAGAAATTGTATTTCATAAAAGACTGAACAATTATGGATAGACACAATTGCATAATGTGATAAACTGTTGAAGAATAATATTGTTACTTTTGCTGTTTTACAGGTCCATGACTACTTACGGGGCAAACTGTGTTCTCTGTATGAGAATGACTGCATATTTGACAAATTTGAGTGTGTCTGGAATGGATCAGACAGGTACAATCAATTTCTTCCCATCCGTCCAAGCATGCATCCATCCATCTAGTCCATGACCATGATTCAATAAAGCCCTTCTCTCGTCCACTGCAGTGTAATTATGACCGGTTCCTACAACAACTTCTTCCGAATGTTTGACCGAAACACCAAGCGTGACGTCACTCTGGAGGCCTCAAGGGAGAACAGCAAGCCCAGAGCCATCCTAAAGCCACGCAAGGTACCCTGGAGTAGAATACATTCCCATAATGACTTGATACAGTGGATCTCAACCTTCTCAGAACGTTGGGGCCCTTAGGCATAGTGAGATGTCTCTAGGTTTCTATAAGGCTCAACCTTTTACCATATTTGTCATGGGAATATGGGCACCTGTATGGCAGTATTACTCAAAAATATATATACAAAATATCTTGTGAATATTGTGTTTTTTTTGTTTGTTTTGTAGATATATGTAGTTTTACAATTGGGTTTCTCCTGATAGTCGGAAATATTGACACTCCAATAGAATTATCTTCTTATATCCCTTCCAGCTATGGCCTTTGTTTTTAGCAATATATTTATAACAGTTAAAGTATACTTCCCACCAAAACACAGTATCTGCTCCCCCCAAACTACTGGGGGTCACTCAATAGACTGGCCCATGCAGGTTATGTGTCTATTCATATCTGGCTGTACACATATTTCTGTCTGTAGGTGTGTGTAGGTGGGAAACGACGCAAAGATGAGATCAGTGTTGACAGCCTGGACTTCAGCAAGAAGATCCTCCACACCACCTGGCATCCCCAGGAGAACATCATCGCCGTGGCAGCCACCAACAACCTGTACATCTTCCAGGACAAGGTCAATTAGCTGGCAAACCGGCCCCGCTGCCCCTTGACACCAAGGCATAGAGAGGGGCAACAGGGAGCGGTGCCGTGGGAGAGAGGTCTTTCTCTCCTATCTTGTCGCTGTGGGTCCGGAGGTTTCTACAATGCCAGTATCCAGAGACTGAAAGGTGCGGTCAAGCAAAGAGCGAAGTGAAGGTTTGACGAAGGGTAATTATCAGCCTGGATACCGATGGAAGACATGATTCCTCTCAACCTGGAGTGGAAAGAAGAAAACATTTAGAAACTAAATGAAATGAAAAAATATCAACAACAACAAAAACATCCTAGAGTCCATTGCACAAGCTGCTCATATTCCTCACTTTCACTTAAATTTATTTTGCCATGAGTGTGTATTCATGAAACAACTGCTGATTGGATAAGTGAGCGACGTAGCAGCTCCTGTTGAACTGTATCCCTGAAAAGAGAAGCAGGTTTGATAACTGCGGCCATAAACTGAGCAGACTGACATATGGTGACCTAGCTGGATGGTGGCTTGTTCTGAGCCTGTTCTGTAGCAACAGTGCCCCCTGTCTTTCAATCTCGCTGTGCCAGAGTGCTTGCGAATAACCCAGAAGGTAACACAGTGGAGCTAAAGGGCTCCTGTACAGTGTGGCTTGCTAGAGGACCCCTACTGGGCAGGAGAAGAGTGTTATACCCTTAACCCGACACAATGAGACACTGAGAAGGAGAGCTGCAGCTCTTTGTGCGTGAAATACCGTCAATCTTTATAGTCACAATTGAGTGTCTTCTCCAGTGAGACACTAGTCAATGTGAATGAAGCCTCTGTAGGCCACGTCGATGGTTTTATTTCATGTTTTGAGTCCTTCATGGTTTAATGATTCTGTGGTGCCTTCTTTTGGTATGTGGGGTCTGATGTATTGTGTGTGTGTGTTTGTGTGTGTGCGTGTGTGTGTGTGTGTGTGTGAATGTTAAGGGTTAAAGCAGTGTGTATGGTTGGGGGAGGGGGCTCAATAAAAGAAGGAGTGTGGATGTTTTTAAAATATCAAACATAGGGTTTTGCCCCTTTAGATAAAAGAAACTAAATTCTAATGTGGAACAACTGCTTTAAGCCACGTGGTTAAGATTACAGTATGTGCTGTTTTCAGGGTTGAACCCATCTATTTATGGTGGGATGTGTATAAAGAATGTGATATTGTCCCATTTCACACTGCAGTCGTACACAAACAGAATTTGGCAAAACATTACTTTAATATGTTACACATTTAGTTACTATGTATTACTTTATTTGGATAGTCATTTAATATGATCTGTAGATATTAAAATCATAAACATGAATCATTATGTATTCTTTGGCAAAAAAATGCCATATAAAATAGCATAGCATTTGGACTGCATGTGTTGCATTGAATACTGAAGCAGACAGCCTGCATAATATTTCTTTAAAAATCTACAGATCATCCTTGTTACTATGCAAGTAAAGGCATTTCTCTGTCCAATGTCCATGTGCTTGAGTTCAGACTGTTGCGCTGCCTGTCCATGTTCCCCCTCTTACCAAAGATGGGTAACCTGAACAAATAGTCTTGTTTTGACGCTGATCTCCGGTCAGTTTTGGAGACATCCCACACAATTAACTGTGTATATTTGTGGGAATGAACGTCTTGCCTGAGAAGAGGTGACTCCCGAAGGGAGAATCAGAAAAGGGACAAAATGAACTCTGTGAAATCAGGGACTTACTACATGTGATTCCATTAAACTGTAAAGTCTTCTAAACAACCTCCTTTGTGAAACTTCCTAGTTGAAACAAAGTTTTTGTAGCTCAGAATGTATTGAAATGCAATTAATTACCATGCAGTCTTTATGCTAACTGGATATCCTTTGAATAATAAAAAAAAATAATAAAGATGTGCAAGAAGAACTCCTGCATTGTTGCATTGTTTCTGCAAAACGAACAGTTCAGATGTCGGTATGCTTTCAGAATTGCTGCGTGTAATGCAAGGGCGCCCTCGTGTGGAATAATAGACACACTAACTGTTTACTTGATTGTAAGACTTTTACAAGTTGCTTTTCATCCACTTATGGGGTGAACCTTATGGTGGTTCATTTCCATGTAGCTATCTTACTCCTAGAACTACCCTTAAGTTATTTTAAGGCTTTTTCTGTGGCATGAAGACTAGTGTAAAAACTATTACAAACTCCAAAACCTATTATATTTAAATTCCTAATGAAAAAAATAATAAAAAAGCCACAATACTGCAACAGTTACAACTGTATGGGACATACTGTATATTGACTCAACATAGGAACGCTATGCAGTCATGCAGTGCATATTATTACACTTTTCCCCCTAATTGGCCACATGAGGCTGCATTGTCGCTAACTCCATTAGCTGGGGAAAGCAGCTGTCAATCAGAGGGTGTCTTTATAACTGGAGCGTGCAAGCTCCTGCATCCTTGTCTTTCAGCACAAGCCCAGAGATTGACACTGCTGTGATCACTGATCGCCGATTGATTCGTTGTCTGATGCGACTATTACAAACAGGATTAGATTTGTCCGAGTGTCTATTTTTTTCTATTAGATCTTTCTCTTCCTGACCTCCGTTACCCCAGACATTTTCAAAAAAAATCTACAGGATATTGTAGACTATATCGTCTCTTGTTGGACAGGATGGAGTGGCTCTCCAGTGGCAGCAACGTCACCAGGGCAAACAGCTCAATAGACAAATGGTCCTTCATGGACCGCGGGTCCACCACCCAGCACCTGAGTCCCGGGGAGCTGAGGGTTCTGCTGCCGGTGGTCCTGGGAGTGCTCTGCGCCCTGGGTCTGGCGTGCAACCTCACCGCCATGGGCATCCTGGTGTCCAACGCTCACAAGGGCAAGCTGTCCCTCGTCAACTCCCTCGTCTTCAACCTGATGCTGGCCGACGGGCTGGTGCTGGCGTTCGCCGCGCCCTTCAGAGCCGCCTCCTACTCCGGTCCCGGCTGGACGCTGGGCTGGGAGGTGTGCAAGACAGCCGACTGGTTCCTCCAGTCCTGCATGGCGGCCAAGAGCTTTACGGTGGCCGCCATGGCCAAAGCCTGCTACCGCTACGTGTCCAACCCCACCAAGCAGGTGAGTGTCCGCCTGGGCTCCATCCTGGTTGTGCTTCTCTTCACCTGGCTGTCCGCCTGCTGCGTCAACATCCCCCAGTGGATGTTTGCCACTCTGCGGGGGGGCGGCGATGGGCTGGCGTGCATCACGGTGGTCCCCCCGGAGGCCAGGGACTTCATGGCGGTGTACGTCAAGGCGTACCCGCTGGGCGTCTTCTGCGCTCCGCTGAGCTTCGCGCTGCTGTACTTCTGGAAAGCCTACGGCCACTGCCAGCGGCGCTCCAGCAAGACGCAGAACCTGCGCACCCAGATACGATCCCGCAAGCTCACCCTGATGGTGTTCAGTCTGACCGTCGCCATGGCGATCCTATGGCTTCCCCAGTGGGTGGTGTGGCTCTGGGAGAGCCACTCGGCAGCAGCGGTGGCAGAGAGCGACGATGAGGACACACAGACCCTCGTCTCCTCCCCTCCCCTTCTCCTCTCCCTCTCTGCTCAGCTGCTCACCTTCTCTCTGTCGCTGGTGAACCCCCTCATCATCCTCTCCCTGTCCGAAGAGTTCAAGGAGGGCTACCGCGGGCTGTGGAGGAGGCTCACCCTGCGCAAACAGCCTCCGCCGAAGCCCAAGCCTGGGCCGCACAACCCCACCGCCCCGCACTCGCCCTGCCCCAGACCGGAGACCTCGGGCCAGCCGAGAAGGGGCCGGGGCTTCTCTGTGAGCGTCGCCCAGGGTCCTAGAAGAGATGCCCCGACTCAGCCGGAGCAAGACGGAGGCGGGGGGGGGGGAGAAGGAGGAGGAGGAGGAGGAGGAGGAGGAGGGGGAGAGCCAGACGGGATGAGCCTCAAAGACGGCGTCGTGTTGCCCGACGTGGAGCAGTTCTGGCATGAGAGAGAGACAGGGTCGAATGTGGATGAAAATGATCCCGTGCCTTGGGAACACCAGGAACACAAGGACAGGAACTAGGAGCCACGCTCCAGCACATGCTAGGCATGATGTTTGTTCTTCAGTATCTTCAGCACAGCATTTTCCTCTGACAGACGTTATGTTGTTGGACTGCTGGCTACCTTATGAGCAAGTTAAAGATTGTGTTCTGTGGTCTGTGTTTATGATTTTAAGGTAAGAAGTCCAAGTACAGTGTGCTTAATGAGCAAATAACAGTACATTGTATGCTTTTACTATAGCGTGTTATCATTGTAAAATCATTAATAGGGTTTCTGGTGAAGCTGGTGAAAAATATTTGGATGTTTATTCAAAATCAAATGGGATTTTATAGCTGTAAATAAAAGCTTTCTCCAAAATACATTATAATGTAAATACATATATTTATATTGTTGGATTATAATGTATAGGAATATATTTTCTTTTTCATTATTTGTTTTAGACAATACATTTTTCCATCTAATGAAATCTCTTATTTCTGATCTCCGAGATGCAAAATAATGTGAGGGATATGCTAATCGTGGATTACTGCATGTTTTTTGTATGTGTTTGCAGTAAGTAATATGTGTAAATAACACTTTAAATACGATACATAAATGTGATGTGGAAGTAGCCATGCTAAATATACATGTATTTTGTAAGAATTGTTTGTAGGAAGAGGCATTTAAAAAAACTGTGCTCTGTTTACAATAAAGACAATAAAACAAAAACATGAAGATTTAATTCTCCATTGCCTCCTCATTCCCCTCTCTATAGATTGTACATTAACGTATAGTCTATCATTTTTGTGCTATTCTTTATTTAATCCACTGGTGTTTTCATTTGACCTTAAATGAGTTAAAAGCCAAGGAGAACACACACAGTTAATCATATGAAAATGACCATGGGCACTAATTCAAGGTAAATAGCTATTATTTGGTCTCTGTGTGGTTTGAGTAGCCTCATCTCTTTGGGAGATTAAGGGATTTCCCCCATATTGATCTGAATGCAGGTGATAGGTCAAACTGTCAGCTGCCATCTGGGATAAACAAGATGATATTATGCCCCAGCCAATGTGAGATTGATTTGGCTGTCTAACAGTAGTGCTCCTGCTGTGGACAACATTGTCCTATATAGGCCTTACTAAATACTGCATGCTGCTCTAATAAGATAGGTTCATTCTCTTTAGCAACTGTGATGCATCATAAGGCTAAATGGGCTAAAAGTGGTTTGGCAAAGAGATGATTTGTGGCAGTAAAACAGAGGGCAGAGGGATGTTTTTGTAGAGGCCGGTCACATGGACTCTCACCCTGCTTTTTTCTTTACTGCCTTTCTCCTCCCAGGTGACATTTTCCTCTCATTCATCATTTATGATGACCTTTCACTGCCAGCGGCAAGTGCCTCAATCAGAGAAGCACTTAACCATATAACCCCTTCAGCACAGCAGACTCCAGTCTGGGGACAACACATACTGCTGGGTACAAACCCAACACACAGGGACTAAGCTCATGTAAGGGCTTGCTATTAGCTGGTGTAGACGACACCTGCAAGACGAATAAAATACTCTGATTCTGAAAGTGAGTTTATCAAGTATGAAACTGACCTGATGGGGAATTAGTCTTAGTCATTGACAGCCAGATAAGGTTAAGCTAAGATCCGTAGTCAAGACTCTAGACAAGAGACAATGAAAGTGTTAGAAGACAAATACCAAAAAAGGATACCCTATCTCTCTGGGGGGGGGGGG